>JAAAKL020001529.1:0-30397 GCA_010016065.2 Carybdea cf. marsupialis auct. non (Linnaeus, 1758) | reverse complement strand
CCATTTCTTGTTTCGTATCCGTGTTCAACAATTTCATAGTAATCTTTAAAATGATCACATATAGTTTGGTCCAAACAATTCCGAACAAAGTAACAAACATGACGTTTTGTTACGTTTTCCAAGAGAGGCAGATTAACGTCCGCTCCGATGATCTTTAATGCACGATTTCTTAACGACTTTAATTTGGTTAATGTGAAGTTTGATTGGAAAACGCTGCAGTACGTCAAAGTTGGAACAACCATTGTTTCGTTTATAATTTTTGCTGATTTTTGGTCTAGCTGGTGTCGGAGCTTTCCAAGTAGACTGAGACGATTTGCAGTGGGTAATGCTCCCTTACGACTTGAATGGCTTGCAAACTGGAATATGTCCGTCACCTAATAGAGGATTAAACAGAACTAAGTTGGTGACACAAAGTAGGGATCGTATTTTGTAAATTAAGGGGAAGTTCTATGATGTAAACATTCCCTTAAGTGTGCTTAACGATTAGTTACAGTGTTACTGAGATTTCAATTTTGCATGAGAACCAGCAGGAGCAAACTAGTTTTTTTAAAGATAAATTTTCCCTTTCATCATTAGTCCTACTAAGTTGCTAGAATTCGTTCTTAACTATGAAATAGGCCTATGCAAAGGTCAGTCTCAGCCAAAATGGTAAAAAGTAGTAGATACTAGAGTAGGGCTAGATTAGGATTTGGGGGACTCCTGGGCATTGTTCCTTTACCCCGCACATATAAATGTACCTAACACTCTTTGTAAAGTTTTTGGACCCCATGGACCCAGCCCTTTGTGGCAGCAGTGATATCCCGCAGTCGCAACCACTTATTCTGTGCTCAAATTCATTACACTTTCTTTCTATCAAACAGAAGTAGTCCCACGAGTCATTTGACACTTTAAAACCCTAATGATCTTATGTCTGGAGGTCTGTTCTCGGTTTGCTTAGAATGTTGACCTTGCCCACTTAAAACATTCGACTCGATTGCATCTTCTACTTTACTCACAAAAATAACTGATTTTTGGAAATATTCTTAGCAAAAATTAAGAAAATTTAAGACCCTTTCCAGGGATAGAGGGATCTATTTTTAAGAAACCTTGAGAGTTAACACTTTCAAGTAGTCCTATCCAAAACACAACTCCAATGGAGAATAGAGGATTTGAAATATGAAGTTGGAAACGACATTCCTTAAACTGTTTTCAAATCCGCTCTTCTCAATAACATTTTGCAAGTTTCAATGGACTTTGGACATATTGATGGGCAAAATGGCAATCCTTCTATGGTCAAGTCACATAGTACAGGAAGGCTGCCCTTTAAATTGCGTAGAGCTAGATATTGATGCCCAACGGTGGAAGATTGCCAGCTTTTGGGGCGACTATATAAAAAGGAATCATGTCATCACCGGGTCGCCAATGCTCAGCTGAGAGAGCAAAGAGCTGCGATTGCGTGAGTCCCGGGTTCGTTTTCCGGTGGTCACATTTTCACCATTTTATGGTATGTATGTATGTATGCATTAAAAAACAAGAGCCTCCGTGGTCCATTGGATAAGTTCCTTGTCATTATTTCAAGAGGGTCAGGGGTCAAATCCTGAAAGGGCCCCTGGTGATGTCAGGAAGGGTATCCGGTCTTAAATTGCTCTATACTCCAATCACGTCCCATGTACAAGGGCACCGCCCTAGCCCCCTACAAAGCGGAGTGCACGGCGTTAAAACTGCATCATCATCTATTCCAAAACACAAGTGTAAGCGGCAATGTTTAAAGTTTGAAGACTTGGAGAAAGGGTTTGACTTCGGCATTATCTCACTAGCACATGCAAACTGTATTTGATTAGGACCCTCATGTAATAGACTTTCAAGTAAGGTTCAATACCGAAACAAGAGAATACCGATGTGAGTTTTACTTCATTCTTCGCTCGCCTCCATGTTACAACAAACTAAGATTCAGCTAACTGTGTACAACGGATGTGAAGATTATACAAAGAAAACACAGGGATACAAGGAAATCAATATCATGTCAAACACAGGGAAACAATAGGAATGTGTGACACCTCAGTTTCAAGAACAGTATAGAAATAGACTTATTATGATGATGTTGCTTTTTCTTACTAGATATAGTTTATTTTTCATAATAAGGTCGGGCACAGTCCCTGCTCCTAGGGCATTACTGGACGATGTTAATTCATGGACAGCCCTTTTCGTAGGATAAGGGCAGTACCAAGAATTGCAATCCTTTACACTTGTCAAATGTTTATATTGCCAGGGATCTTGCTTTGTACTTGTCTAGTCCTGTTTTCACAAGTCCTAATGCTCCAATAACAACCTGAATAACTTCAGTTTTCTTACCCGATATCTTTTGGATTTCTATTTCAAGATGATAATTTTTTTTATTTTCTTTATTAATGGTTGTTTCTCTCTTTTTGCTCCCTAATTTACTTAATAAACCTAATAAAATGTACAATGGATGAAACATCCAACATGCCATTATGTCTTTTTGGTCGTAGAACATGCAGTGGGTTGCTCCTTGCAGTAGCCGATCAAAAATTTGCAACGTGGACAATGTATAACATATGGACGAGTCAAATAAATCACCTTTAATAGTGACCAATGGCAATCTAACTGCGGGACATGGATAGAACTAAGCACTATACACTTTCATAATGATGGTCAATGGAGGTTGTTTCACAAATTTAGAAACTCAGATATTGCCCAGACATTGATAACGATAGCATGGTTACTTTACGACGGACTGTGTCTGTGACAGTAGCAAGTTCCAAAAGTAAGTTACAAAGGAGAAGGACAAGGCTATGTGCTACGTCCTGTACTGTTTGTCGCCGCTTTTCTTTTACCCTACCATACACGCTCCACAACCAATATCGTAACCTCAGAATCTTCTCGGCTTGTTTCACCACGATGCAGACGTCGATGCGTGACCTTCTGTATGCTGACAACTGTGCTCTTTCCGCTCATAGCCTAAGTGAAATACAAGTGACAGTCGACCAGTCCGGTGATGCAGTATAGATATGTAGACAACATAGAAAAGATAGAGGTGCAATTTCAGTCGCGTCTTAAAGGTACACGCTATGATACATAAGTCATTACTGATGAAGTGTCTGTGAAAACGTCTGCAGCCTAGGTCATTCGACAGATTCCTTGACAACAAAACCACTAATCGCCTATCGAAGATAAGCGTCGCGTTCAGACGTCCGATTAATCGTCTTCGGATGGACCACAGCATAACACTGAGTATGACGAGCAGCGTCTACAGAGATGACATATAATCATCTCTGCTGTATGTATCTTCGCGATACGAGGCTGTAAGAGCTCCATAAAGAGACACGTGCGCCAACAAGAACAGTTCCACAAGTGCTCCCTTTGTAAGGTCTTCAACATTCATGGGCAGGATTCTGCAACAAACACCACCGCACTGGAGATGTGCTGAACCACAAATATCCAGTCACTACAGTGAAGCCCCTATGCGGTTCTCAGGACGTGTTATTTCCTAGGGGAGACTTACGAATACTAAAGGCGATGTTCTAAAGGACTACAGAAGAAGAGTAGAGCAACTACAACAACTCCAAAAATACACTAAAATGAAACTTAACTGAAGGTGATCTCAGTTTGTCTACCTGAGACGAGAGCGCACGCAGCAGAAAAGTATCGAGAAGCGTCTGTTAACAAGCTACTAAAACATGAGAAAAACGCTTAATCGAGACCACAAAATTACAGTAGCTGACTTTTCAAGGCGACCTTTTCCACTTTGTTAAACAATTTTGGTCACTTCAGAAAATTGCATTGCTTATAAAAATAGGATCATCACATCCTACTAGCCCAAACTATTCCACTAAATGGGGATTGTTACAAAGGAACTATCTCCCCATGTTAAGTCTAATGGAACGAGGAGTTATATATTTAATTTATAAACTGACACATGGTATAAAATATTTAAAGAGATGAAGATATCTGTTTACATGTCAGTGCAGCTTACTAAGGTGCTACAGCCGAGTATTAGCATAGCTGTAAATCTTGGCGTAAATGGCCTTTGCCCTTGGATTATTAACCAACTATTTAAATGTCCTGGTGAAGCTTAGGCCTGGGAAGCTTAAGCCTAAAAATATTGTTGTCTGTATCAGTGGTGGCCTGACAGGAGGCAGGGGGGCACGGCTCCCTAGAAACAATAATTAAGAGGTCACCGAGAGCTACTCAGGCAAACTAAACCTGTTGTTTCTGCCAAACAGTGGTACGTGAATGGTGATGTTTACCAATTCCTGGTTAGCTTCTTCTTCTTCTTTATGTGTCATACCCGACGACGTTGACGATCATGCTGTTTCAATCTTCTCTGTGTTGACATGCTCGAATCAGATCATTTCCATTTGCCGTGTTGGTCCGTTCTTTGATGTTACTCAAAAATCTCATTCTCTTCCTGCCTCTTGCTCTTTTACCATCTACTTGCGCAGAAGGCGATAGATTCTCTATGCCTTTTCTCCGCATAAAGTGTGCAAAAAGGTCATTTTCCTGTTTTTGATGGTCTGTAACAAATTGAGCATTATGTTAGCTATTGATAGTATACGCTCATTTGATGCGTTATCTGTCCATGAAATCTTCAGCATTCTTCTTATAAACCACATTTCCGTTGACTTCAAACGTTTTGTCATAACAGAAGAGATACTTCATGTCTCACATCCATAAAAAAGGATAGACCAGATGTGACAAGTCAGGATTCTTTGTCGTGTTGGCATGGCGAAGTTGGAACTTGCTAAAACAGATCTCTCTTTGTTGAATACCTCTTTACTTAATGCAATTCTTCGCCTTATTTCACATTCAGATTTGCCGTCAGATGTTAGAAAGCTACCAAGATAGTTGAATTCCTTAACTTGCTTTACCTCTGTTCTATTTGTGGTGCTTGTACTACAGCGTACTTGTTGGTGGGCTATGCTTCTTTGATACTGTCATCGAGTATGCTTTCTTTGCATTGAATGACAACCCCAAGGACTCACTTTCTTCTGTAACTTTATCTAGAATAAGTTGGAGATCTTCTCCTGATTCCGAAATCAAGACAGTATCATCGGCATATCTGATGTTGTTCACATAATGTTCATTTATAACAACTCAGTGCATTTCTTCAATTTCCCTCAAGATCACTTCACTGTACAATGAAAACAAGTCCGGCGACAAAACACACCCCTTTCGAACACCCCTCTCTATTCTAATCCTATCACTCAGTTCATATTCCACTCTAACTGCAGCAATCTGTTCCCAAGATAGATGTTTTATCCATTGCAGCGTCCTTCCATCCATATCAAGTTTATTAAATATGGCAAACAGTTTTTTCATGTCGAAACTTGTCAAACGCTTTTGAATCATCAATGAAACATGGATACAGATCCTTTACAACTTCTGAAGAATAAGACATGAAGTTTCAGAAAGCACATTGAACCTCATACTCAGTTTAGGAATGTGATCATGGCCAACTTATGGTAATGCAAATTGAAAAAGACTAAGTTGCGTCAGGATCTTGCGTCAGCAGCGTTGGAAACGTATCAGAGCACCTTCTGTTCTGTACAAGGGTTTCTTCTACCACAGCGCACCCTTTATATGGTGCAATCCGATCAGGCTTGGACGAAAAACACATTCTTTTTCACAATCTAGTAGCTCAGACCTACGATGGAGGTTCTAATATGAGTGGTCAGTATAATTTACTGCAGAAAGTGATCAAAGAAAATTTGAGGGAGCAAGTAAATTTTGGCCCATTGCTATTCACAAAGATTAAAATCCAGTCCCCTCTGACACTGCAACTGTCTCCATATACATGTCCCAGCTTTTTAATTATCTTGAGAAACTGTACAATCTTTTAATAGGTCACAACCAATTAAAGATTTGTTTGAGTCCAGTCAGAAACTCGACAAGGTTCTCTCAGCTAAACTAATTAATACTGTGCGATGGAGTACTAGGGAGTGTAGCCTTCACATGTTTTAGAGCTTAGAGCGTTATGATACCATTACATCTGTTCCAGAAAGTGTATCCTACAATCCTAATTTTGACTGTGAAAAACGTAGTGTTGCTGTGGGTTTGATGGAGACATTTCAGTCAAAACAGTTCCTGGCTGTGGTGTATCTATTCCGTGAGCTATATGCAATTACAGGACCACTGAGCCATATTCTATAAAGTGTCATTATTGACCTTGGAAAAGCCTTAGATTTAGTTGACTCCGCAATTAGTCGACTTACAAAATTAAGAGAGAACCCACGAAAAATTATCAGAACTGTTAAGTCCAAGTTTCACCCAAATGACTTCATCTGAACTGAAAGCACAGTAAGAAAAAGAAGGAGGATGGATAGGGAACATGCCAATCTTTGAAGCAAATCTGCCGATTTTTTGAATTTAAATGTTCACTGGACCTCTCGTCCATCTTGCCTCTTTTGATGCAGTGCAAAAAGATTTGTTTATTTATCATCCATTCGTAATCACCGTAATCAAATGGAATTTGCAAAGTATGAAACACTATTAAGCAAAACTTTGTTGTTAGAATTTGACTTCAATTGCACGAGGAGCTTTATGCAGCTGCTATCGATATGATCGGCGATTTTAATAAAGAACATTCGGCCTTTCCTTTGACTTCGTTTTCTGTAACTACCTCATCGATTTTACTTAGGAGTTTTGTTGAATAGCCACCATTGTATGTATTAGTATTTTTCACTTTGATTTTGTATCGGTCAAAAAAAATCGAACACAAGAGTGGTTTTAACGCAATCATTTGTACTTTGCATTCTCTACATGTTCTATCCAACAGTTCTAATACTAATGGAGTACGAGTACTTCTTCCAATCTGCCCTCTTCAGTGAAAACCCTCTCAGGCTAGCACGGATGGAGGCCACCTCCTGCCTGCCCCCCCCCCCAGCAAAGTCCCTCTCAGGCCGCCACTGACCTCGATGTATGGGAATGCTGTGGTGACAAAAGAAAACGTACAGACATTGCTCTACCCTTTCTCTCGCAAGCTGTTTTGCTTGAGTTCCTGTCAAAGGACACCAGCTTGGATCACGCTCAATAGACGTTTCTAATGCAATTTGCACAAACTTGGAATACGCTCTTAAAACACATCCGGGAATGCACTTTTTACGCACTTTTGGCCTCCAGCGGCCTCTGAGGCTGCAAACTCGCAAACTCGCACTGGTCCAGGAGAGTGTCCATGCAAAGTTTCATAATAATAAGCAAAGCGGTGTGGCCGCCTATTCCGCTTACACACACGCACACACAAATTCTCGCTTATTACCTCAGACTATATCAGATGACAAATTAAATAGACACCTAACCAATGCTTCATCTGTTAGGCTTCTACAAATTGGCAAATATCAACGCACTATAAATGACATAAATTATCCAAAAAAGAAAAGTTTATCAATGTAAATATTTCTGATGTCGAAAAAAATCATTTTGTAATAAATCGATTAAACTTTACCTGATGTGTAACTTCGAACAAATTTAAGTTTCCACGCAGCTTGTTGCTGTATATTTCATCGAAGATCTTTGTGTTACCTTATTCCTTTCGTTTCTGTGTTCTTTTCTGTATTGCTTAACAATTGTATCGTTAAATTTTCCCTCTTGTTGATCTTAAAAAATGGAATGAGGAAAGTTCTGAAACCAAAAGCAGCACATGATAATTAGCACATCTGATTTTCAGTACCAGGGTCGTAACAACAATAAACAAAGTTTGTGTGTCTGTGGTGGTTTTGGAGAGGCCACCACTGTCGAAACAAACAAAATCTATTCTTTGGATTTATACGTAACAATACTTTGTCAAGCCGTCCCTGATGGCACAGTTATCTCACCAACTGGGTATAACTCCGGGGTAGCTTTTAACTAAAATTCTAATGAAGGGGGCAGGCTGGGATAGATGATTTACCTCCATATATGTGACAATTATCCCGTTATATACTCTTGATGCCTGTTCTATGGGTTCTGCTAGGCCCTTCTCTGAAAAATACATTTCTCTTGCTTGAATGAGGATTATTTTGTACACATAATAGACATGACATAGTCTTAGACCAGTCTCTCGTACGCCTTATCGTTGGGGCGTGGACAGATTTAAGAGGTAATCAAAGAGCGAAGGGGCATGAGGAGGATACAAGATCCATTAGAACAAGAACTAAAAGGGATGTCCAACTCAAACAGTTATCCTTGCAAAGTACCTTTGCAGCATCAACGTGGATAGAATACAGAGAAACGATCGGAGTAAAAAAGAAAGATCTTCCTTAGCTAAAAAATAACTTTGTAATTTGAAAGGAATGTCCTAAAAGAGGCTCCTTTGACGTCATGCCTCGATTCGTTCCAGTCCTTTTCCAACTGATTAGATGGACAACCAATTTCCGCATAGTGACCAGTTCAGTGAAAGAACATTTTGGTATTCTAAGTTGCAGAGAAACGGTACTGATCAAGAACTCATGCTTGCAACTTGCAGTAGCCTGTATTTGTCCTTTTAAAATTTAAGATACTGTATGAGGTCTCATGGTTCGTTAAAAACCTAGTAATAAGACGAATGAAACTCTTCGAACCAAACACGGCGCATAAAAATCTTGCTGTACTTCAAATTCAGTTCTGTAGAAGTCCCTCTCTGGTAAAAAAGCGGCAATGAAACATCCTGTCTATGAGAAACTTTAATGCCGACCATTCTCATGCCCGGCCTATAAGCGCCAGTGCGACTAGTGCATGGTCCCTCTCTTTAAAACCAACAGACTACACGTTAAATAAGTCACATACCCTTGCAGAAAAGATCTTTAATACTTCCTATTTTGTGTAGTTCCTAGGTCCCACTTTTAAGGAAGCTAGTAATAGCTTCTTATTACCATTTTAAAGTTATATAAATCCAAATATTAGACCTCTATATGACAGCCAAAGAAATAGGAAAACGTTATGGTTGATAATTGACTATGATCTATTCTTTCTGAAATATCTAATTTTTAATATTAAATTTTGTCTCCCAATAGGAAAATGCCCAATTTCATACGTTTCTTAAAAGGAGGTCCCTAAAGCTCTCGAGCCTTGCCGAATAGACGTTCTCACGATAAACGTTTCTTCGCAAATTTCCGCGCAAGACGTATTTTAACTCCATGCTTACTGACATTTGAGTATATTTCTGACAGTATGATTAACAGAGAAGTAAAACATATTTAACAGAAAGGGAAACGACTTTTCCTTGAAAAAGTCCTGTAAAGTTCATGAAACTTTAAATGACCCCTAGTGTTACAACCCCATTCTCTTCGAAACTCCGAGTATACAGTGTGTTTGCTCTTAAACTACCCTAAACGAAATCTAATTGATTGGTTAAAATGACGTGACATAAAGAAATACTAAGCTTTGAGGCAGAAGTTGCACTTATTGTTTTCGAAACGTGTAATTGCACCCTTTGTTTACGAGGATGTGGTTCTTCGATCCCTCATTACGTCTACCTGGTGGTGTCCGTCAAGGACATAATATCCATTCGTATGAAATGTTAACAAACTTACGATCTCGTCTCTTTATCTAACAACCTCGTAATTCAAGATAATAACCCTCTTTTTTAAAAACGCTAGAATAGCTCAAATATATCTCCTAGTTTCAAGCATTCAGGCTCCTTCACTACCACTTAATGCCTTTTACGATTCTTAGGGAAGAATTCAGCAAGACTGCAATGTCTTGGATTTCGTTCTAAATTTTCTAAATTACATAGACGTCATAGATTCGGAGACTTATACACATAGTTCGCAGTACATGAATTGCGAAGGATGCAATGAGCTTGAAGTTGAATTTGTTCCCACACCATATCTATTCCCGTGTTTTTCAACCTTTCCATTACAATCGATGTACTATTCTGCGCTCATTAGTAAGGGTATCCAGGGGCGGGGGAAGGTAAAGCAGATTGGGGGGCCAAGTAGGCTGGGTTCAAATTTACTTTTTCACGATCCACAGATTTGCAGAAGCAAAATCCGTTGTGTATCTCAATATGCATATTTTGCTGTAAATGTGACACAATGTCTGCCGCAATCAATTTCAATTTTGATAAAGCTAAAAAGTGGTCACGGCAAAAAAAGAGATTTGGCAAATCTTGGGAGGGCCCCCTGTTGCCCATCCCTGGTATCGAACAAGCATGGTGGGCATTTTTTTACAAATGTTCATAGAACTTCGATTTGTTGTGTGGATTTAAGCAGCTGATTTATCTACTCATTTGCATGTTTTACTAAGCTTTTTCTCAGAAAAATGTGTAGGATATAAAATAGCCGCTACATTATCTAATAGCTCCATCACTTTCATAGAAAGGGGTAGTGGTAATTCATTTAATAGGTAGGGCCACATAGTCTCCTTAAGATGAAACGGTCATAATAAAATATTACCTGGTGTGAAAGTTTCCTAAAATATCGATTGACTCAACTCCTCACATTACCATTATGCAGAAGAATAAGTGCAAGTTTTTCTTCCCACCCCCCAGTTGTTGATAGAACTACTGCTTCTTATTCTTCATTGCTTCATAATGGACGAAAATCTTATCTTTCTCCTTCGCACTTAACCGATCAAACCTTCAGTCGCTAATATTTTCAAGCATGTTCTAATACTTCAGTGGAAAGCTTCAGCCTTCAGTTATGAGAAGTCAGTTTTGTGTCATCTGCTTATCTCATAGATGTGCAAGGGTTCTTACACAGGTATCCCACTGGAACCTTGGCAGGTTGTTGCTTAGAAGTGTCGGAGATTCATTAAAACTAGGCATGAAATGGAATACAGCCTTGTCTAACGCCCAATTCAAATCGCAAACCATGTGAGGCTTAGTATATATGAATACGTCACGACTAGCACCCTCATACGTAAGCTACACAATCTTCTGTATTTGTCCTAATAATCAGTGATGAAACACTTTTTTCAAACACCATTCTATAATTACGGAGAACTTGTAAAACACAGTTGGGTAAATGATTTCGTCGATTCCCTTTTTAGTTATATTCTGACGAATTGTACTCTGAGGAGTGTCAGACGAAAAAACGGTTTTTAAGTACAAAATGAATTCGCTATTTCGTGCAGTTTTATTATTTTGTACCCTCAACAAACTTTTCAAATCATAGTACCTGTGATTGATTATAATACCTGTAATTGTAATGAAATTGTGACGTCACCATTCAGTAGTCCAAATACCTTCACAATTTCCATAATACTCTTTAAACAGGATGACAGATGAAATGGACTTGCAAATGGTAGTACCCACCTCCCTACAGTTGCTGCTGATCCTAATAACTTAAGAGATGCATGGTATCAAGGATTTTTTAACACATGCTATAAAATCTGTGATGGCAAGTATGCTGTCAACTCAAAATTGCTTGCAATGCTAAATTGACACTTCTGCTCTTATAGTGGGTCAGTAAGATTGCAATGACGAAAGGCACTATTATAAGTGTAAAAAGGATCTTAGAATCTTGCTGGTTCTGGAACACCGGTTAAAAAAAATCTCGCAGTGATCATACATTATTCGTACAGGTCATACAATAGGCACACCTGTTTGAATAATGGAGCTATAACAAATATCCAAGGGACCAGCCAAGTTATGAAACTTCCCGGGGGGGGGGGCAGTTTCATACCACTAGAGTTGCTCAAGATGAGTGTAGTACTGGGAAATCCTATTGTATCCATCAGTACAGGTCTTGTGCTTCTGTCACGATCTCTCTCCCTTGATTTGCACGATATACACTAGTACTGGAAGACACAATTGTTACAAAGTGTTTTAGACTACCCCATTTGAGATTGCAAATATCATCAAAACTATTGTGGTTGGGCAAGGGAAGACTCGAAAAAAATACCATTGTAAAGAAAGTAAACCAACAGCACTAAAAGAAGTACTTACTTAACCTACCCACCCTAACAAGGGCAGGGCTACACAAAAATATCAGTTAGGATCAACTTCTGTCAACTGACTGAATATATACTTATATGTCTTCCGCTCCTTCTTCTAAGAACGGGGTCCCCGGCTACTAGAATGGTGGCTGCACTGTAAGCAACGAACCCCTAGCCATCGCCCTTACTGCTGGACGAATGGGTCCTCAAAAGTTACAAATCAGAACAGTCTGTGTGTTTATGTGTAGGAGGGGGTGGCGAGGATACAAAAGTGCATACCATTGGAATCTCTCATCAAACCTCCAAATAAGTAGCAAGGGAATGTGCACTGACTCGGAGCTACGTCCGACGGAAGCACACCAACCTAAGGCATCCATTATAAAATATTGTGTAGGTATGCAGAGCGCCCATTTCTAAATGAAGTCAGGCAGGAATTAAAGCCTATGTCCCGATGTGCAGTATGTCCCCTATGAGACCAAATCAAAGTGTCTATATACGCAAGTCCAGCATCAGTGACACTGGGGAGGGGAGTGTTATTTACTTTAAATATAGCTGCCATATGCCAACCTTTACCATTATTACAGCTTCTTAGCTTTCTTTTCTGTTGTCTGTAGCAACATTTCGCTGTATACTCCTGAACTGCATGGATTGCCTTTGGTTTATTGCTGATTTTCAACTTCACCCATTCTCATACAGAGCCCAAGGTATTCATGTGTTAAGGATATAGGCAAGAGCTTCACTTTTGTCAAACAAGAAGTATAAACAGATAACTTCTTAAGTTTCAGCAAGGGTAGCAAATAGCCAAGGGAATCAATGCCCAGATTGACGGAAGCATAAGTTAGGAAAGATAAGCATCATAAAAAGTGCAGTTAAGTTATCTTTCCCCAGATCTAGGTATCCCCTGAACTAGAAACTACCCTAAATTATCAAAGACTAATTAATAAATAAAGGATATTCAGAGCAAATAATGCCCCTTAATATTAACTACCCAGAGGTGCCCTGCGAGCCATTCCACAAGCTCCACCACCCAGTAGGATTACTCATCAGATACTGAATAAAGTAAGAACAGAAGCAAAACCAAATCATTGCCAGAAGGCCAGAAAGTTAAAATAGGCCTCAACACTGGCACTATCCCCACCCCCCTTTCACTAGTAAAGAAAGTGGCTATGGCTCTCTCATGCTCATAAACTCTTGCCACTCCAAAAAAACATATCCACCAACTAAGATCTTGGCTATGCCCCTGCTCCCCCAAAGCATGAAGCAAAATGCCTTTAACTAGGGGTAGCATGATGAATATTTCAAGGTAGGGGGTGGTGCAACTAACTTAAAATGATGGAGACCCTGCGAAGTTCAGTTAGCATAAGTAGTAGCAGAAAAGTAATATGAAACCTATAGTGGAAAGGCACCCTATAAAGAAAAACTATGTTTCATGTTTTTGAAACCATTTCTGAGGCAATCTGTCACAGATTGGTGAACTTAATGATCTTGAGTAAAATGCTCAGCCTTCACATACCATATGTAAACACGTCTTCCTGGTAGAAAAACGTCAGACGTAACAAGTCTACTTAGAAAACCTGGCATTAGTAAAGTGGGTCACTTGCTACCTCCTCAAGTACATCACTTATCTCTCTGGATCTGACTGCAGAACTTTACACTGCCAACATACATATGATATCCCTTAAAGGAACCAGTGTTCATGGGAATTGCCATACAGGGATGTTTCTTGTTTCACAAGAACTGATTCTTCAAAAATGGGCAGGTTCAAAGTTAACAAAAACCAATTTGCAAACAGGAAACATGTCTGATTTTGTTCTTGGCAACCTTAAATTTTCAACAAAAGAAACCATCCATTCTCGTGGTTAAAAACTGGCAATACACTGTGAAAATGGTATGACTATGTGAAATTTTGCTCATAAATCTGTGTTTTGTAAACCCACTGCTCCAGAAACAAAATTGGACATGCTGAATGTTATAACATTCTCAAGATAACATCAAAAGATCTCTAGAGAACTGATCTTTGCCAAATCAGATTTTGTGAGATTTGCAAACATTTACTTTAATGAGATGGAATCTTCCAAGGTCTACACCAAAATTCCACAATATGATCCTCATAGAAATAGAACCCCTTAAAGGTAACTAGCTTTGTCTAGCGTGTATCCCATTAGGACGGGTATCATTAAGGTACACCAGCAGGGGATTGAACAAAAAGTGTGGCAATTATCATTTGCTTCTAATGTATTGGGATGTGCATAGGCAACCATTCCAGGAAAAATTAGTGACAAAAAAGTTACTGTATACCAAAAATCATAATTGCCTTGATAAATGAACAGAAGCATTCTTAATGAAACTAAATTTGGCACCACTTGCACTTATTACTAAGTGCAAATATGGGTGCTGCAATTCAACAGCAACATCCTGTTGCGCAAGATATGCTATCCTTTACATTGCAGTCTCCTGTCCATTAAGTGGGAAATCCATTACAAAATGAATTTAAATCCACTGCAATGATGCACCCAGATACAACAATCTAATGATATAAGAATTTAAAGAATTTGGATGTTGCAACAATCATATATCATACATCACAACTTTGCAACATATGTCCGAAAAAATACTGGACACAAAGAAACATGCATACACATATATACAGATGTGCATGGAAAAGGGGAGATGAACGACTGAGGGTGTCAATTGTAGCCAAGTGTCTTGGCTGGGTTAATAACAAGAATCTTACCGCACTCAGTAACCTGGTCTAATCTACAGCCTCTGAAGGATAACATCTCTTTGTGATTGAAGGACAAGTCAAATTTGAAGTGTCAAAGAGTCATAGTTGAACTTGAACATTGCTGAGCTTTTGAACAATTGTGGCATCTTGTAACTCTTAAAGCCAGATTCTGCAATTTCTGTGAATACCGTTTCCAACTTAAATAGTTTTTGAATCCTTCACTGCAAGGCAGGTGTCAGTTCAAGGTATTAAGTCACTTTGAAAGAAGTAGAAATAAAAAGTAAACTCAAAAATGGATGTAATCACAGCCAAATATATAAATTGAAGATTTCCAGATTACAATGATTGACATAAGATTTGAAAGTGAGCAGTACAATTTACGTTTTGTAGGCATAAACAAACCCCAAGGATTGTAGCAGTACCAGCCTCAAACTGGCTTCAAGAAAGTTACGGTCCAACAAAATAAGAACAAACGTTAGATGAAAACAATGATTAGGAAGGGACACAAGTGAAAAGAATAAACACAAAATGGAAATGTCAATATGAATGTGGGGTAGCAGTGGAATAAACATATTGCCAGCATCCCAGTCCCAAACTGTGATAAATAAAAAACAGTACAAACATCACGTATAACCAGTCTAACTGGGGTCTCCTTAGCACCATATAAACTTCAGAAAATGTTAATATGGGATAGTTCAACTGGACATCAATGGCAATTTCAACACCAGTTACTATATTTACATAGTACTGCATTTACATGTTAGATGTGAGAAGCTCTACCTGGGTTGGTCTATTATATGTTAGGATCTTAGAAACAAGGTGTCCAGGGTTTGAAATCACAATCAACTAGTCCCACATTGGTGTTCCATAAAATAGCTGAAATCTTGCCTTTAACTGAAAGGCTGAAACATGATATGCTTGCAATCAATTTTATTTTCCTAAGAAGATGTTTACAAAAATTCTAAAACATGGACCTAGAATTGCCATATATTAAGTGCCAATTAATCAAAAGTAAAAAACCACACAACTCATTTTAGCCTACAGACAAATACCACTGCTTCAATAAAGTGATACGGAGAGGCAAATAACATGACGTTAATCCAAACTTTAAGCTGAAATAATGCATAGTGATTTAGAGACAATCCTTGATCAAATGCCCATGCTATTCTACAGATGCTTTTGTGATAATACTTTGGTCAAAGTAAGCTTAGTCATACTGGACAACTGATGCAAAATATATGAGTGGTTACCCAATCTGACCCAAAAGCCACAGAATGATCTGTTGAATTGTCCAATCACAGGTTTCAACTCTATAATGGATCCACAGCTTTCAGTGGTGTGGCACAAATGTCTGGCTGTGACAATCAGGTATACATGGTAGATCTGCCACCCAAATTGACAATAGCATCACAAACCTACTGTACATTTACATAGACTACATTTTCAAATCTAACAAAAAAACATTAGAGGTCTGAAATACACAAGACTTCCAAGTAATGTAAACACTGGCTACCATAATTTTGAAACAAAACAAGTGGAATGGTATATACATGCATGCAGACTGATCTGAGGTTGTCTACTGAAGATGTAATTGAAATCTATTAACCATCAAAAAGGTTCATGTATCTAAAAAGCAAAATATCTCAGGCTGTCTATTATACATCAATGTTTCACTCCCTAACAAAAAACCAATAAAACAATCCTAGTCACTACTAAGGCCTTTTCTTTGCTTTCCAAAAGCAATGTTACATGATTTAAAACAAGTTCTTGAGGTAAAATTTCAAGAGATTCTTATTCCCAAATTTGTACATATCAGCATATTGAAATCACTTCTCTTGCAGAACTTTGCAAATGATTCTACAACTTTTCTTTATGATTTTCACAGTTTATGTCTGATGGAATCCCATCAAAATACACTTTTTGCAGGTTGTCAAGACCACTTATTAAACGTAATCATCCAATGGAACAACTGCAAATTTATATCTGCAAATCATCAATCTGGATGAAAATCCTTGGTAAACTGCTTAAAAACCATACACTATCATGTTACTTGTAGTAAATAACATACTTGAGCTATCCATTGTCCAATGTACAAGTTGTGACAATATTTCTCATCATCCTTCATAGCATCTTCAATCCAAATATATCCATCAACCAAAAACAACAACAACACAACTTGAATGTATAAATAGTACTACTCAGTACTGAGTTTGTGAAGTAAGCAAAGTTTCAGTACTCAGAGACTGCTTTCAAATAAAGCCTAAAATACAAATATAGAAATACCTAATAGCAAAGGTAGCCCAAAAGGGGCGACAGAGACACCAAATCACTTAATGTCAATAGCTTTAAAGAAAAAAATCTTCCTTGCCAAAAGCAATACGACAATCTAACATCCCCCTCCCCTACAAGATCAATAAAACTCTTCCTGCAACGTATATGCAAATAGAATGTTAGTTTATAGACGTGCTAAAACACATGATTTAACACTTGCAACTGACCTATATTACTGCTCTTTGTAAATACAAAACAAATCTAAACTCCAAGAAATGGAATCGAAGTCTGAAATACCTTCTTTGGCTTTCAAGTCACTGATGTGCAAGTTTAATGAAATAAAGAAATGTTTCCCCTGGTTATAAATCATTCTTCAAAATATGGAAGTCCTTGTCTACTTGTATGTGTAAATACATATAAATATAAATATATATATGGCTTAAAAGTTATACTAATAACCGAACTTGATATATAAATACAAATAACACCATCATTATCAAGTGGTATTAATCTTGCAAAATAATAGGAAACCCATACCAAGTTTAATGCAGTAGAGGGTTTCTATTCATGTCAGGACTTGACCTTTCATTTACGGAGTTTTCCGACTTCACAACAAAACATCGTAGTATTCCTCTATCAACAAGGCGACCAATACTATAGATTTAAATTCTTCCCAAATCACTTACAAATACCACGCGTGCTTAGGAACAATAATAAACACCTCGCTGTTTAATGTTAGACTCTTAGCGATCCCAACTTTCCTTTAAAAGCAGCCAAATTGAATGACTATTGACAAAAGTAGCCAGTCTGGTCTTCTAAAAGTAATGCTAAAATAAGTTTATAATTCGCTTCAAGCCGATAATTTCTACAAATTTCAAGATGACAGGAAACCGCTGATTCACCCCAAATACAGCAAAAGTACAAACAAACAAACAAGAGCCCAGCACGAGTGCAGTAGACGTGACCGCTGAAGGAAGAAGGAATCATGTTCATTGAGAAGTTAAAAAGACAACCCACTGGTGTTGCATATAAGGAAACAGCGTCAAGAGACATAATAGAGATCACTGATTAAAAACGACACAAACAACTATACTCTATTCTGAAATTCATCACCCATTATCAATATCTACATGACCTAATTGTATAGTCGGGGTTGCATCGAGTCAAATTGTTTCATTTGTCAGTCAGGAATGAAGAAACCCCATATACTGTACAAGACATGAACTAACGTTTATCTCAAATACACTCATATCTACCGACGTTTTTATCATTATACAACACTAAACGACAGCCGAATCCAAAATACAACAACCCCTTCCATACACGCATTTCTATTTAACACGAGGCTCTTGGATAGGAAACAATCGTCGAGACGCCTAAAAACAATACCACCCCCAGCCTATGAGAAACGGCACCATATACAGTATCGGCCAAATATCCAAAGATCTTTATAAACAAATTCAATTTAAACTTTGAGCTACTTCTTTGAATTCTGTCATATAATCAATACTACTGTAAGAAATCGCAGGCTTTTAGGATAGGAAACATTGTTATCGGGGTTTTAAATTTTTTTCAGCTGCTGAAACTATACCTGGATCAAGATCTTAAGCGCCATGGGTAAAATAGAGCCTCTTCAAAAAATACGTGTAGAATTCTTATTGAGCCAGATCTTATCCAAACTGTATACTCATCATACCAAAAAGGATAAGGCAAACAAGATCTTTTTGTCTCAAATTTTGTTATCAATCAGCCACATGATCCAACCAATCCCTTGCTGACTTTGTTTACTAAAATTGCCCAACAAAAACAGAGAATGTCCCCAGCCACTTGCTACCCATAGATAAGGAAAAAAATGATTCATCTCGATTAAACTCCACACAACGCGGTGTGACAATAGTGGGTAATCGAGTGTCAAAGGAAACCTAATTTCACAGTCAATAACCACCAATAGCCTCCTCTTTGGACTCGAGGCCATAAGTAGTCACCATAAACTTGGGATAAATCAGTGTTCTATCTATCCAAAGTACCCGACTGGATCAGATCAAATGCAGTGCTAATCAATATTAACAAAGACTTCTGAAAGATGACCTTCACTAGTAGATGCAAAAAGTTCTGGCTAATGCCGTGAAGCCTCGAGGGTACCTCAGACAAACATTTCGGTCTTCCTTTCTGAATATCGGCTGGCACATATGCATGCAAGATTTACTCGCCTTACTTAACTTTCAACTGGCCAATCTATTGTAGACAGTTGCCATCAACAACAGAAATATACTGCTAATCACGTCCATGTTGTGTGAAATGGACCGAAGTTGCGTATGTGAATCCAGAGCAGCTTGATAAGCCAATATTCCATCGCAATCTGCAGTTCACAAGAACAACTTTCAATGATACCAGTCGCCAAATTCCGAAATTTCAACAGAAAACGTTCAATCGTTCATATTGGGCCAATAAATCACTCTTGGACTGCTTCTTCCAACGTTCGCTCGTGGTAAAAGCACGCAATAATCCATAGCAGATCGATCCTGATTTTCATCACAGTGAAGTCGAAGAGGGCCAATACTATCACTTCCTGTACTGCAAAGCACAATCGGACTACAAAACCACTTCGATTGAATAGAATTGTCGTACCAAGTCGTTCACAGTCATCAATCACAAATGTCTAGTTTCATACCAGTCTCTTGGTGCCTTGATGATAAGGAACATTGTGCTTCCGCTTCAACTCAAAATATAAATGTATCTTCTGAGCGAAGTCTGGCCATGCGGGAAAGTGCAGTACTCTGCACAAAGGTAGAACAGCTTCTTTTTCACACGTTGGCTCGTGATACGATCCCATGTCCTGCTGAGGAATTGCTCCTTGGCCAACGCTTTCTCCTTATCGTTACATGGTAGAACTTCTTCCACGATGTCAACGTCTTACCGGACCAGATCCAGAATCCTGATGTGATTCCTACCATCAACATCATCAGATATTTTATCATGTATACAGCAAAATCTGGTCTATCTGCACCAATAACATCTATCGGGCAGTTCTTTCCCCCGTTATCCCGGCATCGACCTCTTTGATGCCACGAAATAATCCACGATTGATCCCACTGTGGTCTGTAGGCTTGCTCGTAAAATAAGCACGCGATAACTATGATAGCTGGCAACGTGTATAATACTGAAAACACGCCTATCCTGATCATCAGTTTAGTAAGCTTGTCAGTTCTAACTGATCTGTCGTGTTTCAAAACTGATCTAATCCGAATCAGGGACACGAAGCCTGCTAGTAAGAAAAACGTACCAAGAACCAAGTATATAAAAAGAGGCGCAAGCACAAATCCACGTAACGAAGAGAGGTCTGAAATACCGACAAAACAAACTCCAGCAAGCTCGTCACCATCCACCCTGTTCATAGCTAAAATGGCGATAGTTTTCGCAGCAGGAATGGCCCAAGCAGCAGCGTGGAAGTACTGTGAACTGGCCTCAATTGCTTCGTGTCCCCATTTCATTCCAGCCGCCAGAAACCATGTTAATGTTAAAATGACCCACCAAATTGCTGAAGCCATAGTAAAGAAATACAAAAACATGAAGACAACTGTGCAAGCTGCGTTTTCAGTGCCTTGGTTCAATAACGACGTCCCAGTCGCAGTGACATGGCAAGCGACTTTATCCTTAGCGATATAACCAGCTATGTAAACGACTGCAATAACAAAATAACAACCAGACAAGAAAATTATCGGTTTTTCTGGATAACGAAACCTTGGCATATCAACACTGAACGTCATTAGTGTGAAGGTGGTCGAGATCGCACACATGACAGACCAGAAAAGAACCCAGTTGCCAGCAAATTCTCTCTCCTTCGGTAAAAAATATGTGCTTTTACACTCGGCAGCACATTCCGCTTCGCCCATAAATCTGAAGTGTTTGTCATCCTTTTTCGTTTGGTTTTGAGGGCATCGAAAAAGTGGCACTCCAATCTTGGTGGGATCCGTTTCGTTCGCTTTGTTATTTCGATCACGACCAGGTACAATTCCACCTCCACTACCGGTTGCCTTTCGTGTTTCGTTTTCACCTACACATATCGTTCCCTTTCCATAGATGGGGTATCGACTACAACGTAGAGCATCAGGCCAGTTAAATCCAAACTTGGCCATCAAATCAACACATCCTTTCTGAGCCTTCTCACACAGAGAACGGCATGGCGGCAATGCAGTGCCCAGAATTGTACAGATTGGAGCGTAGACGGAACACAAGAAAAACTGCAAATATTCTGAGCATTTCACTTTAACTAGAGGGAAAAACTGATGTACTTCGATTCCTGCTTCTTCTTGGTTCCTGTGGTTAAGAAGATTGGGAAAAATCGTTTCGTTGTACTTGATACTTTGACATAATGGCATCGTGATAGGTTGACATTTTGATGATACAGACAGAGCGACATGTGACAAACGTAAGAGCAGAAAAATTCCAAGCCCTAGCGTAGTCTCTTTCCCCACTTTCATCGTGGCGATACTCAAGCACGAAGTCCATTAAAATAGTACCAGTAATCCACGACTACATGTTCACTAAACGTTGAAAAATCTACGAATTTCGGACAGTAGTACACGGGCATCTCCCATCGTCAGAAACTTTTTTGAATTTCGACCAAACAGTTCACTTTGCTCTGTTCAATAAGAGACCATGACACAATTATTTTCTCATTTTCCTATTATTTTACAAATCAGCAAAATTTTGTCAGGATGCATGCGATTCTCCGTAGACCTCAATAATTGCGACTGTCACCAAAGCTTCCGATATTTATAAGTATACAAATTTAGAGGACTTACTCGAGCTCAACACGTCTTTTAGATTATTTGTGCCTCCTTAGTTTCTTTTCTTGGGATTTTCACATCAGTCAGAACTGCAGTTGGTCACCAAGACAGTCATCATGACGAATCCTCTTCACTGAATAATTTAGCAAAGTTCTTTTCAGGGATTTCAATTATCGTGTTTGGGTTGAACCAATCAGAGTTCGCGTTGAAACTTTACACATAATTAGCATATACGTCTTCGGGTCAAGCTCGCTTGTGAAAGACAAAAAGATGACAAGGACTGGGGCGATATAAACAGTGATGGCGGACGACAGTTCGAGTTTACGTGAGCTGTTTAACCTGATTCCCTAACATAAAACTTCCAAGAGCAGCTAAAAATTTTGCATCAAGGCATTTGTTTAAAACACTGAAAAGTTTCCTCCTTGTAACATGAGACTTCGAAAGATGCTTGTTGCTTGTGTTTGTAGCCCAACATCAACATGTCAACACCGGAAAAGGGAAACATGTCAATATAAGCCACGTTGCTATTCGTTCTTATGGTGGTGTTTCCGCACGGTTCTGCCCCTCTGTTATAATATGACTCGTGGGATATTAAGACGCATAGAAAATGACCAAGTGCTGCAAACAGGGGAGTTCCGGGGAGTTCAGGGGAGTTCAGGGGAGTTCCGGATAATGCATCGGATAATGCATCGTTTCCTGTGTATTTCTTTCAGAGCAGACAAGTGAAATGATAAACGACTTAATAAATATCAATCCCACCCAAGTTCCATTTCTATTTTCCTGATATAATCTGGGACTATTCGAATTGCCTTTATATGATACCTTGGAATCGAAAGTGAAGATGGTGTAAGTCGTCCTAAGCCTCGAGTTAGCCCAGTAAAGATAAATCACTATAAAATGGCAGGAAACTGCAGTACCCGAGTCTGAATTATGGAATCGGAATCAGAACGCGTGAAGTGGCGTGGCTGAGAGCAAGACCATCAAATGTACGACGCTGCAGTTCGTGTTTAATGTTTTGGGCTACAGTTCATAGAAGTTAACCTACCTGGCTATACCCTGTCACTGGAAGGCGTAATCTCTTGACACCCCACCCCACCCCACCCCCATGGTGCCTCCTGATAAGCAGCATCCCCAAGAGAGACGTAAGTTCAAGGTGGGGACAGAAATCATGGAGTTGAACTAAGAAATATATGTGACTGTAACTCATTACACTATGAGTGACATAAATTGAACTTATTGCAAGTTGAGATATTAACTACTCACACCAGAAACCTGTGAAATCCTTGGCGCTTCCCCGTATCTATCGCGGCTATCATTCTTTAAGGTGGCTACACCCAAAAGCCTGACAACATGGGCAATTCATAACCCATGCTGCAATAACAACCCGGTGTTGAAGAGAGATATCGTCCACGTCAAACAGTAAGGCTTCCAAACAAGGTTGTGCTAGGGACCCGTACTGTGTTATATTGCAACTAAATACACCCTGCTGTCAAAAAAGATTTTAAAGGTGGTAGAGAGGTCTGTGGTGACACAATACAGAAGAATAGACATCCCAAGTAACAGCAAACTTACCTGAATCGTGATGACATATCATCAAATCCTCAAGGAACTGTGCATAAAACAGTGAGAGGAAGTAAAGTTTATGGTAAAACCATACGGTAAAATTAAAAGGAGGAAAGGCTCAAAGAGAGGCATAATAAAAAAAGAAGTAAAAACGTACCTAGAATATGCACTTCTTGCAAAACATCAATAAATCCACTTGTCAGAAAATGGTTTAACAATAGACGACATCCGCAAATGGAAAGCTGAACTAAGCGCCAAAGAATCTCTAAATTACTTATTGCATACTAAATTGCTGAGAAGGATGCAAATGATATATATATATATGAATACCATCACCTACCAAATCGGCCAGCATAAGGCAATCTACTGTGATTTTATAGGCTGAAGAACAACGTTGCCGGATGTATTTATTCGATGATGAAGGAGGGGTCGTTATTTTCTTTGCCTTCACGGAAACTATTCTCCAGTAAATCTGAAGTTCAAATATGTTTATTTAAACGTAGAGTGAGGTTAAAAAATTCAAATTACCCCATCTGAAAATTATAGATGTTAAACAAGAAAAACGGCATTTCTTCTTTGTAAGTCTGCTATATTTTGTCGACAATTTTCAAACGATATATTTGGAAGTGTAGCAACCGCTCAAACGACTTCAAATCTTTGGAGATGTTTTTAGTCGCCATTGATACATAATCATAAATACTTCGTGCGGCAAAATATATCCTATCTTATTAAAGAAATGGAGAAAACTTGCTAGCATTCCAGTCAGTTTATTACGAACTTAGGTATTCGTATAATAACTTTTTTAATAGGCTCATAAAAGGTGAAGGTAGAATCCCAGACCCCAAATAATACATAACAATAATTTGATGCTACATGGATGACATAGAGCCAAGGAAAAAGTATGTTTTAATTGATAGCAACTTCTTTTAAAGCTAAGGATCCCCAGAGATCATAAATAATGGCAAAATTAGGATAGAAAAGCTTCTCGTAGTGACATGCACTCGCAATATTTGTGACTTTTGTAAGGCCATGAAACATCGCATGTTGTCAAACTAGAAAGAAATTCCTTTCGTACAATGTGGTAGTAGCTAATAAAAAAGAGCACACGTGCTACATTCGACTGTGGTCAACGATTAATAAGCTTCCTGAGATCTATTGACATATTAAAAGTTCGCAACGACCCCTTCTCTCCTGCATCGCTGAGAGTTTAGTAAAACAGCCGTGCTGGAGAGGTCCAAAACTTTCAATCTGGCCACACTTATCCTTAGTCTCTGTAACGATCAAAGATAGTAGTTTATTTATTTGTTGTAAGTATACAAAATATGCACCAATATCGTTTATCTCTTACTCAAAACGAGACTCTAGACCCCAAAACTCAAAACGAGACAGGCTTAATTTCTGGTTATTAATTTCAGACAACAGGTTTGCCATGGGTTTACTCTAATCTTCAAAGCTTCTCGTGCTGTAAGATCGTTTTAGTTATTGGCGAATCTTTGTGGTCATGTGGGCATGATAAGTTACTCAGAATATAGTGAGAACTGGTGAGAAAGTGGACGGAGATGTGTTCTAATTGGATAACATAAATTGTACATCTTGTAAACTAACTTCACTCATCACATATTCTGACGAACAGTAAGCGTTACCTTGCATTAAATTGTATCGGTGGAGGCAACTGAAGAGCATATTTCGTTTGAATTGTTAACTATAGAAGCTTTAGAAACTTGTTTACTGCAACTAGCCTCTAAATGATACAATGTTAAAACAGTTTTAAGTTTCATAAGGTGTAAATATAGTGTTAGGGCAGTCTGAAGACCACCAGGAGTTACAAGTATTTATGACGCCTCCCTTCACTGTCTCCAGCCGTAGGCAAATGTGTTAGGTTTGCGTGAAGCAGTCCTGTAAAAAGCAAATATTATCTGGCATCAGTCAGAAATGAGATCCTTCTTTTCAGTTTTGTAGCCATATATTTCACGAATTGATGACTGCACGCCATTTCAAGTCAAGTTATGTAGTTTCCTCTTGTAAGTGCTGCATATATGTTTGTCGGGTGAGAGTAGTCTATTGCTTATGGCAACATTCTGAGCTAGTCACTCAGCTCTCAAGCACTATTGTCAGCCTCTCGTGCATATTCTGTTTAGGTATTTACTCGTTCTCAAACCGAGGATATGCAATTAATGGTATTTTATGGTAATGGCTGAAATTCAGAGGAGGAAGGAAGATGTTTTAATCAAAGTAGAAATGTATAATCGTTCATGTGACGAAGTTTTTAATTGCTTCAGTTCCATCATGTTTAAAATTCCATCGTTAGTGAATCTTGACAGCAAGAAACACTATTTTCGTTCGAATCCTCTTGAACACATTCTTACGTTGTCTTGCAAGAGAAGCCTCTGATTTGAAGGCTCAAAACTGTTACTGAATAATTCCTAAGAGATATCCCATCTTACCTCATCCCTTGCTCAATAGACGCAAAGAGAGAGTTACTCATAGGCGCATGGGCCGATTTTGTCGAAGGGGTTGATTCATTTTGCCCCCAAAAGTTGGATTTGCCCAAAACATTTTGAACAAAAACTTAGCCAGACGGAGTTTGGCTATCGACTTCTAGTCGCAGCGAACATCGCAAAAAAATTTACTCAAGTACATATTGATTATGGAATTATTTCCTTACTTTGCACATTTGTAACCTAAGAAGGTGTATTTCTATTGTTTCAGTTTTATTGCCTGCACAAAATGGTTTTGCCTATTCGAGGGGAGGACTGCAGACACAGCTCTAAGTATGCTTATAGCGATTCTCAGAGACACAGGCGGACTGCCGAAAATGGGAGAAGCAAACTCAACATCTATTTATGCTGGATAATAGGGGAAATGTTTATCAGAGCATCGCACACACTGAGAATGAACATCATGTCTAATCTAATATCTTGATTGACACCAACCTCCCACTCACCAGTTGCCAAGTTATGTGACTGAGAATAGGCACGTATTGCTTCCAAGAGGTGTATTCTCTTTTGAAGCCAAATGTTATCTTCACACTCAGAGCTCAAATTAAGTGCACTGAGGAGGATAATTGGCCTACTTGCAAATCCCGTTATCATCATACTGAGGTAAATTATAGTGATCAGTTGATGAAAATGCCAGCTATTTTTTATTTCCTTACACTATTATGGCGCGAAGGTAGCAACGTAATTTGCTTGATTTTTTACCAAAACAAGCTATATTAGAATACACAAAGCGAGATGGAGAAGGAAGGTGAAGCCCACTTTGGAAACGAGGCCTTTCTGTTCTTTTATGGTTCAATGATAGTCTATCCGATGCCAGTGATACAACCTGGACTCCACAAACACTGTCGGGATCTGAAAAATGATATTTTGGGGCCTCGAATCATACAGTCCAAATGCCCGACCTGGATCTGAACACATAATCGTTAGACCAAGTCAGATGTGTAGTGACGTCATTCTATCAGGGAAAACAATATACCATGTCAATCAACTCTACGAACAAGAGATAAAAGAAGACTATAAATAGACCGTCCTTTCTATTTGATTTTAAGTTTATGAAGATAATCCATGAAAGATTGCCTGATCTCTGGTCTATACCCTTACTGGTGTGTCCCTGAGTTAAGGTTAAAGAGTTAAAAACACTTTAACATCTAGGCTGCAATATGTCTCCAATGTGCCTATTGATAAGCACTACGCAGCAATTCAGTCTGGTCATCATTAAACCTTAATTCAGCTGTAGAACAAGTACTGTATCTTGTATCCTGGTCCAAAGAGCTGCCCTGTATCAGTCCTGACAACATCTGTTTTGTACTAGCATAGTTACTTGGTCGAGCCTGACCTTTAACCTCTTTATGGCTCAGTCATTTGAAAATGAGACTGAACGAGCTTTCGCCTATTGAATGACTTGTTCGGAAACCTTTAAATGCATTCACCAATTTCGCAATTCCAAAGGCGTACCCTACTGCATCTACCAACCAAACAAGAAGATGAACCCTGTAAACTTCATGCTCACTTTTCTTATTCCAGTCCTGAGAGCAAAAGGATCCTAAAGAAGTCCTCAAACCATCTATCCAACTTTTGAACTCATGAATAAGGCCATGATACCAAATAGTTTGAGTTGCTAAACGATCTGAGAAGACAAGCTGTTACTTACTTTACTTGGGGTAAGTTGTGTTGGGAGGGCAGCTTGGCAGGGATGCATGAAGCAAGAAACTGGATAAGTGTAACATTCGCGCGGTACAATAACAAGCAAAGACTCCAATTGATCACTCTCAAGTTGTCGTTAGTCACATTTCTTTTGCACTAGATTTGCTATACGCAA
The DNA here is from genome assembly GCA_010016065.2 of Carybdea cf. marsupialis auct. non (Linnaeus, 1758). NCBI lineage: Eukaryota > Metazoa > Cnidaria > Cubozoa > Carybdeida > Carybdeidae > Carybdea > Carybdea cf. marsupialis auct. non (Linnaeus, 1758). The sequence continues at coordinate 2,899 of JAAAKL020001529.1, read as the reverse complement.
ATCTCTACTAATAACCAACGATATATTTTACAACTTACTTTCGTCTTAATCCTCAATCAAACTCGAACCAACTCTCTCGCTAACGCCTACAGCCTTATTTTACAATGAACTCTTAAACAGGAAGAGGTCTGGTACCCAACTTGCCAGACATGACAATAAGAAGAGCGGGACTCAGGCCCTTCCAATACTTTAAAGGCAAACGCTTGATCTACAAATGTTTAATCAGATAGTTATAATTTGCCTTCCTAGATCATTCCAGTTGCACCTAAAGCCAAAGGCTTTCTATTATATACAAATTTAATCACCCCTATGAGTACAGATGTATGCTATGATTGCAGTGCTAGGATTTAACGGTACAAACGCCAGCCAGGCCAGTTTTCTGTTGTTTATGACTTTTACTCTCGAGCAGACCCATAGATGCATCAGTTTAAACAATTTAATATGCTAGAGATCTTGATGTGAACATTACACCAACTTTCTAAGCATATGAGCAGAGTGTTGTTGATTACTTTCATCTTCAATGCAGGCTTTTAACGAGCTTTCTGAACAGTCTTGTCTCCCTCAAAGTTAATCCTCGACAAACGTCTGATAAACTAGTTAGTTAAGTGGACAGTTCAGTTGGTTAGGTAGTTTATTTTTTCATATATTTATCTATTTCTGTCAGCTATTTAAGTATTGTTGTGATGAGAACGACCCATCACAGATGAACACTACCATGTGTATTAGATGCAAGAACGATCTGTAACAGATAAACGTTAGAATATGTACTAGATGTATTTCCCATAATTCTTCAAAATTTGCAGTCTAGCCTTGTATAGGATTAGTTACCTATCTGCTGCTCATCTGATTAACGCAGTTTGTTATATCAATCTTTGCCCTTCTCCCCCGCCTGCGATTACACCATGTTCAATTCCGTAACCTGTTGCGATATTTCAAGTTTGTTCCAAACACTTTACACAAATGTGTAGAGGTATTGAACTTGCGGACAAGTTATATCCCATACCATGAATAGCTTTGAAATCCGACGTGACGTTTGTGACAGACAACACCAGTTTCGACTGGATTTGATTAGATTGTTAGTACGTCTCACGACCTTATCTACTAATCATGCCATTATTACAAACATTTCTTCTGCTGGAAGTTATATCAGCAGTGCCATTTGCGGAATATTTCAAATTGATGATAGACTCACAACAAATGGGGACGTGGGCTCCAGTTAAACCAGGACTTCATTTCCATGGGTGTTCTATCGACTAACAATTATCTTGATTTCTGTGCCTGACGTAATTTAGTTTTCATCTTTACGTGAAACTTTATATCTGCAGATAGATGTAATAGATACATGGCATGAGTAAGGCCGATGTTCTAAGTGACTGTTCACTTAGTACCGAAGGGTAGGTAATCAGATGGGCTCTTGACGTTCTGTTGCTAAGCACCATAGCACGAAGTACATCCTCATTAGCGCTTTTTAAGTAAACAAGACGAGAAGAAAAACAGCGGAGTAGTGTTTACAACATGAAATTTATTAATCCTTTCAAAAGGCCAATTCTTTTAGGAACTCAAGCATATAAAACCTAAGACTACAGCTATGATTCGTGGTAACAGTTGGAGACAGTAGCACTTTAACATCACTGGAATTGCGGCCTCTCCAACAGCGTGACGTTTCTTTTCACATGATACTGTCCACAAATTCATGAAGACTGCCTGTCAGCACAATTTTTTTACATGATTCACCTGTAATTGTTGCCCTGAATGTTGAAGTAACTAAGTAAAATATGCCTCGTGTTCACTAGGTATAACATAGCAGAGAAGCAGAATAAATATGGCTGACAATCCATTCCCTGCATCACCAAAACCACATCAATAACATATCCTACAACCTAGCACACATATGGCTACCAGCACTATCGCGGAAAACACAAGAAACACAAAATCAGCATGGCTCCACTTATCCAACAGGTTCGATCCCTACTTCCTCAGGAGTCCGCAATCGAACAACAAAAGTCAGCAAACAGTCCACAGCCCAACAGCCTGAAAAAGATTACGACTCAAGACATGACAAATATCTACCATCAATGGCTGAGATTGTTTGGCAAACTGATTGTCAATGTTATACAAGAGATGACATCCTTTAATGTTTGGAAATGTTGTGTGAGCTTAAATTAGTTTCCTTACCCTTAACTTATTCCTGTAGGTGTGCCACTAGCGTATAAATGGGGCTCTCATTGTTGTGAGTTAGCTTATATCATGATAAAATCTTGAAAAGTGATGGCTATTAATTCTTAAGATTAAGTTCAACTTTTGCTGACCTTTAGTAATAACATCTGACAGCGTAAACACTTACACTTGGCTATTGGAGCCAAATGTAAAATAAAACATTCTTTGCTTAACCTCTAATCAGCACACAAGTGCAGTCAAGACGTGGCAGCCAACAGAGGGAAATCGCGAGGGACGAAGATCTCCGATGACACGGTAACTTACATTCAAGCAGGACATAAATCCTGTAAATCGATCATGGAAAGATTGAGAATGGCATGCTTGTGATAGACGACAGTGAAAAAGATGCTGCTTTATGCGGAGAGGCACGTGGAAGGAACTAAGTCTCTAAGCAGCAGAAGTATGAGCAAATGAACTTTGTAGGGCTTCGGTAAGGAAAATGAAGAAGTTCGAAACAGGGTGAAACAAGCGATCGGGCCCTATGAAGACCTCCTAACCACCGTCCAAAAGAGGAAACTCCGGTGGTACGGACATGTGATAAGATCTGAAGGGCTGGCAAAACAAATTCTGCAAGGAACAGTCCCAGGCAGAAGAAACAGAGGCAGACAGAGAAAGCGGTGGGAGGACAACATCCCAGAGTGGACAGACCTGACCCTGCCTGAGGCAATGAGGAAAGCAGAAA
>JAAAKL020001528.1:0-30401 GCA_010016065.2 Carybdea cf. marsupialis auct. non (Linnaeus, 1758) | reverse complement strand
TACTACTACTACTACTACTACTACTACTACTACTACTACTACTACTACTACTACTACTACTAATACTACTACTACTAATACTACTACTACTACTACTACTACTACTACTACTACTACTACTATTACTACTTTTTCAATGGTACAGTTGCTACTCCAACACCCAGTGTTCCAAGGCAGGTTTTGATATGATTAATTTGTACTAAATCCAAATCCACCCCCTGAAGATTACAGCTTCTCTGATGTCAAATCTGGGTAAAGGATATGGTCAGAACAAGCCTTCACTTTGTCCAAACACACAGCCTCCTGCATTGGTGGTTTATCAGCCCCCATGCCATAGGAAGTTGTATGCCATGGTGATATTGTGTTATGGACAGATTGTTTTACTCATCCTGTACCACTCCCCTCTCTTCTATTGCTTGTAAATGGATGTTTCTGAAATTTTGGAGAAATCTCTTGGTGTTTTTTGTTACCCAAATATTGTATAGATTAAAGAACTTTTGACATTTTTCTTAAATTGCATCTCCACTCACTGTGATATGAACTGAAATGAACCAGATTGGTTGGTTACGAGCTAAACTAGGGTTTAGTAGCTTATGACGTAAAGTTGTGACTTTCTCACTTGATTTCTCAATTTGGTAATCACTTGGGTATTGATCTTTCAATAAGGGGTAGATTCATAATCTATATATGGGATAGAGAGATCTTGTGGGTTTTTTTGCTGAGAGGAAAATGTGTACTTTATTGAAACATATTTTAGTTTATCTTCTTCTGCTTCTTCTTCTTCTTCTTCTTCTTCTTTGCTATCCAATAACCATTTCTGAAGGTTGTTAGGGCACTTCAGTACTCTGACAAATAAAATCACTACACACCTCTCATTCCTCTGCTGATCTCAGGGTCTGTTCTGGTGTAAGTCCTGCCCGTTCATAGATGTTGTCACACCATTTTCTTGTGTTGATGACCTGTTCTTCTTTTACGGCTCATTGTACTGTGTGTAGTAACTTATGGTTTTGCTCATCCCACTTGACCTTGTAACATGTACAAACTAGCACAAATATCTCTCCTTGACAGTGTTGAGTAGGTACTAGAGCAGTTCTATAGCTAGTGCAACCAGACATTAAATCTCCTCATTGGTGACTTGATCTCCATTTGAGACACCAATAATTCTTCAAAAGGACTTGCTTTCTAGTGCTTGTATACATTGCTGGTGTGGGTGTATTCGAGGGGTAGAGCACTCAGTCAATTTATGCGTGTCAGAAAAAACTAATAAGCCAGTCCATATTATATATGTGTGTCAACATCAAGACTTTCTTCTTTGAGTATGCGAGTCACGATTAATCTACAAATGTAAAACAAACCTAAACTAATTACCAGTATAGACTTCAAAGATTTGCAAACAATAATTGTAATCCCATACACAATAATAACTAACACTCAATATGGCCGTATTATCTTCTTGGAGAGGACAAGTAGATAGATGGGCAGAAACTCCTAAGCAACACTAACACAACAAATCAATAGCTTTAACAATAGGGTGTAATGAACCTGACTAAAATCAATGATAAAGATAAGTCTAAGAAAGAAAACTCACCAATTTTTTTAGGCAACTAAGCCCTTCTAAGGTTTCCTTACCATCATATCTAATCTTACCACTTAAACGATATTAACTAGGTGAGCTATCAAGGCAATCTTAATTAAACTTCTACGCTCATTTTTGAATCAACCCTCTTTGACCATGTGTGGTGTCCTAAACCAAAAAGGCCTTGTAACTGATTATGATAATTATTTGCAAACAGAATATCGGCAACAGCTGGAGATCTGAAGTAAGTCTCCAGCTTTCACATATATACAAAAATATCGAATAGACAAGAGTGTGCAGGAATCAGACTTAAGATTTTATCTGAATCTTCTTGTCTTCCACAGGATATTGAGCCTGCTCATTGCACTCAGGCTCAAGGCAATTCAGGCTAACACCTCAGGTCTTGAACTGGTCTCACTGACGATTGACTCTAAGTATTTGAACTGTGAAAGTAACTCTAAATTCAGGTTGTTGATTTGATGATATCTCTGAAAGCCGTTAGGAGAATTTGTCACCACCTTTTTCTTTTCTGCACTGATCTGCATGCCATATTTTATTGATGCCTTGTTCAGGCGTTCAATAAGTTCTGCCAGCGCTTCTTCATTTCCAACCATTGCTTCAATACCATCTGCAAACTGATGGCTAGTAATCTTTCTGCCCCCAATGCTGACCGTGCCTTCATGTACCTACAACACCTTAGCCATGATCATGTCCATGAACATATTGATTAGGGTTGGGGAGAGTAGGTATCGGTGTCTCACTCCAACAGCTGTTCTGAACCACTCCCTCATATTGAGGCAGTTTGGTAAAGCTTCTGTATGATGTTGAAAGATGTCTGGACTGATGTTCAAACTTTCATAGTTGACCCACAATGCTTCATGCCAGACCCTGACAAGCTTTTTAAAAATCTATAGATGCATGGTACAGGTCCTGTCGATATTCCTTATGTTTCTCGTATATCAGACACAGATTGCAGATCATTTCAACTGTGCTGCACCCTTTCCTGAATCCTATCTGATCTTCCAGGATGATAGTCTTGGCCTGCGTTTTAGTTTATATCACAAAACAGATGTTTTGTGACATTTGGTAAAATGTTGTTTGGAGTTCAAAAATCAAACGAGTTGATAATGAGATAGCAGAATTTGCTCCATGAACATTATAATTATTTACTGCCTTGTATAGTTTATTCATTATATAAGGTATCATTACTATGATTTTATTCATTACTTATTTAGTTTAAAAAGAGAAGATTTGTGGATCCACATTCAAACACAAATGATGGTGACCTGTATTTTGATAGTGATGTCAGCCAGGTAAATTGTGTGATACTTTTATTGTGATATTGCTTCCACTTTTAACTTTGCCAATTGTCAAAGAATTCGTAATTATTCCACGACAAGACTTATGTAAGAGCTTTTTTATCCTCAGAGTATTTTAAAATGCTGTTTAAAAATGCAGGAAACATTTTATGTAGTGCTCATTGATTTTAAAGAACAAAGCAGAATTAGGACTGCCTGATTGGTGCTATGTTATTGACCAATTATTGTTGTCATACAAAATAAAAAAGATCATTGTCCACAAAATGGATAGCATTACACTGTTCTGAAAAGTGTAGAGGTAGTGTTAGAAAGACAACAATATGCCAAAATTGAGTAGTATATCCAAAGGTTACCAGATGAAGCAAAATGGACCTTCTGAATCACAGTGGTTATGGATGTATGACTTACATAAAATACATAAGGGCTGCATTTTTAAACAATTATTTCTGTGATTGACTGTGCTCAATGCAAAATAGCTGATTGTATCCTGTAAGGTTTGCAATCAGTTGGATCTTGATTCAGAAAATTTTATCATGGACTCATTTGCTTTTGCTAACTTGTACAAAAACCATTAACCAAATACTTTATTACATTCTTTTGGTAACAAGGGATTTATTGAGACTTATCAGATGAGACAATGAAAGTTTATATGACAGGGCAACCTCCTACCTCTATCATTCTCTGTTTGAAGAGGTTTTATTGAAATGATATCCGTAGGTATCCTTGAATAAAGCTTCAACAACAAGGTGTGATTGGTCAGTCATTAAAATTTTGTTTAATATCAAAAGAAAGAACTTTAATGATGAATTTAAAATAGCAAATAGAATGACTATAATCCCATATGCCCAGACAATTCTGACATGGATGATTGGTTCAGTGAGAAAATGTTTCAGCCTGTTTTGTTGATATTTTTTGATGTTGAACAGACATTTAATGAAAATAGTATTTTTGCCTCATTTGTCTTCACAGTTTAGTAAGTCTGCTGCAGAATTGGTCGAGGAGCTACATTCAGATGATCCAGTAAAGCAACTGAGATCAACTCAGGCTTTTAGGAAGTTGCTGTCAACAGGTATTATTTATTAATGGGAACTATTTTAGAAAACCTGGTAAAGGCTTTCATGTGATCTAGTAAAGGCTGTCAAGTGATCTAGTACAGGCTTTCATGTGATCTAGTAAAGGCTACCATGTGATCTGGTAAGGCTTTCATGCAATCTAGTAAAATCTTTCATGTGATCTATTGAAGGTTGTCAAGTGATCTAGTAAAGGATTTTATGTGATCTAGTAAAGGCTTTCGTGTGTTCTGTTAAAGGCTTCCATTTGATCTAGTAAAGGCTATCATGTGATCTAGTAAAGGCTTTTTTGTGATCTAGTAAAGGCTGTCATGTGATGTCGTAAATACTTTCCATTTGAGCTATTTTTAGTATTTCATATGTGTGCTAATTTGTAAAATCTTTGATCTGGAAAAAGAAGGAATGTAAAGAATTCAAGGAATGCCTTGATGTGAGTTGCATGTATACAGACAAGCCATTAGAGAAAAAAAGACTGCACGTTTAGGGATGTAAATCTTACCTGCAGTATAGATTTGACCAAGATCAGCCTTTTTTTTAATCACCAAGAGAAGGTAATGGCAACAGCTTAGACAATTTGGTATTGGAGGAAGAAACACATTGCCTACTTTCTGAAGAGGGGAAACGTAATGTCATTTGTCTGGCCCCGCCACCCAATTCTGAATATCTTTTCAGTACAAACATTTATGCACCAATATTTCTGTGTAAACATACTGCAACAGTTTTTAAAGAAAACAGTACCCTATGTTATTATTTGCCTTCTGGAAACTAAGCTTATTTACCTTTCCCAAACTTTAAAATTAATGTCATCACACAGTTATATTGCAATTATGATGACAAAAGATACCTGTTTTGTAAACTTCAAAATGTTCTGTAATAGTAGGCTTTTATTTTTATTGCTTAATGTTTTGGGTTGAAATTATTTTAGACTACTTCAAGTCTTGGATGATGTGATTGTCTAAGTATGTCTTGATGAGCATTGGATTACATATATTTACAATGAACTGTTTTGTTTTACATTAGCAATGTAGATTGTAACAAGTTAAGTTGAGGATAGACAGTGTCTCCCCTGAAAGTTTAATTTACTAATTACTTTTCTTACTCCCCTACTAATGTGTGCAATCACTATAATCTGTTGATTAAAAATGGCAAGTGAGGACCAAAATAAAGATCTGATTTGTGATAAAAATAATTTTCCAAATAACTCTTTGTTGGTACTCAGTAAAGTTAAGGAAGAGTATAGATTTGCAAGAATTTGTAATAGAACAATTACTGCAAAGAATTACAGAAAATGCTGCCTTTCAAGTATGACATCTAAAATGCCAAACAATGGTTTGTGCTTTTTTCCATAGTGTACGTGAAACAGGTGTGGATAGAATGAAGGCTATTGAAAAAGCTGGTCCTTGCTTCTTTCATAGGAAACAATGCAAATGTATCATCCATATAATGACATCAACAACTAGAACAGCTGTTGTATGGGAAACTGTCAAAAAAGCATTGTTCTTGAAAACCCACAGAAAGGATGGCTTAGCTCAGGCCCAATGGTGAACCCATGGCCATGCCATCCATCTGCTTGTACATGGTATTGCTGAACCTAAACTCAACTTATTTAGTAGCTAAAATCATCAAATCAATAAAAGTGGTTGCCCCAAGATTGGATGGGCGAAAATCAAATGAAAAACACCAAAAGACTGGGCTAGAATACTAGTTACCTCCTTTTACAAGAAGGGTGACAAACTAGACCCAGCAAACTACTGGACTATTTCTCTACTTTCCATCCCTAGAAAAGTATATAGCAAAATCCTGCTTGAGCGAGTCAAACAAAGAATCAAGCAGATAATAAGTGATAGTCAGTTTGGATTTAGACCAGGTCTAGGAACTTTTGCCACTTTTGTTGTCCGTTAGTTTATGGAAAAAGCGAGATAGGACTGTAAAGCCGCATTTGACATCATCTGGCAGAAAGCACTCTGGAAAATGGTTCTTTGAATAGGAATTGCCCCTACTATGGTCAGGATCATTGAAGAAATGTACAGTAAGACAGAATGCATGGTAGTAATTGATGGATAGTTCACAGAAAGGTTTGTGATAAAAGGGTCAGGGTCTGGCGGGGATGTCTGATCTTGCCCATGCTGTTCAACATTTTTTTGGAACCTGTCATGAAAGTAGTAGCTAATCTCAACAACACTCTAACACCGAATGGTGACCTGTCAAACAATATAAGATATGCCAATGGTACGACACTTATTGCCTGTGTCTTTGAGAAGTTATAGTTATTAACAGCAAGTCTAGAGTCTGTATGCAAACGATGGGGAATGAAGATCAATGTATCAAAATGCAAGATTCTCTCTCCAGCAACTGAAGACATCACGATTGATGGCCAACTAGTTGAAAATGTTGACAGCTTTGTCTTTCTTGGAAGCTCAGTCCAGGGTACAAATACCAAAGTTGAAAGGAGAACCAGTATGGTCTCAGCATCCTTCAGTCAACTGAGAAACCTATAGAACCAAAAATCCATCTCCAACAGGCTAAAGGCAAGACTTTACAGTGCTCTGATACTTCCAATTGCTATATATTCATCAGAAACAAGGACGCTTACTGTGGAAGACTCACGTAATCTGGACTCATTTGAGATGAGATGCCATAGAGCAATTCTTAGTGTTACCAGATTCCATGGAATATCAAATGAGAGAATCAGACAGCAGCTACCTGTTGTTTATGTAATGAATTCGAAACTAATTCGAAACTAACTAACCAATTTAATACACAGTAAAGGCCATACTGGTAAAGTGTGAGACTCACAATCCAAGGGTTGTGAGTTCAAACCAAGCTTGAGCTTTCCTTCCACGATCTGGGAGGTACTGTGCTTTGTCATCTGTTCTCGTGAACTGAGAAAACTATGTTGCAACAGATAGGACAGAGAGGGAACTGCAGGCATGAATAGATTGTCATCCGATGGGGAAAAGTAACCCTATTCTCAGTAGTGACTTCAGCTTTGAACAGTGTAAAAATGTTAAAAAGCAAAGCAAAACCTATTCCTTACCGTTGGTTTTATCGTAATTAGTAATTGTTTTGTTCTGGTCATTACTATTTAAATTAGATCCCAGTCCTCCCATTGATGATGTAATCCAGTATGGTGTTGTCCCACGTTTTGTCCAGTTTCTGCTACAGAATGATAATAATATCTTACAGGTATGATTTTTGAAACTTTTGTCTCTTACAACCGTTTTCTTACCATCACTGTACTTTCAAGCGTTTATAAGTTAGATTAGTCATCAACTACATGATTTCCACCTAAGCATGATTGTCTTCTTTTTATGGGGTGACAAATAATGATGATCAAAGTTTACCATATCAAAACCAGAGTTTTCAGATATTACATGTACCCTCCAAAATACTCAAAATAGCATATACGAGTGTGTAGCAATGTATTAGCTCACGTTACTATGTTGTGTTGCTTTATATGCCATTCAAGTGTCATCCTAGTAGGACAGACCTAGCACATGCAGTGGACTGTTGCAGCACCAGCGTTCAGATTGATAAATTTGTCATAGTTTGCTTGTAAGTTTATATGCCGATTGTAATGACTCAAATCGTATGTATATACTTATATTGGTTGTGCTTTGATATATTCCAAAACAAGTAATGGAAAAGACTAGTTTGCTTCTCAAGGATGTTATTGTGCATGCACCTAACATCTTTTTTGCGTAGTAATGATGTATTAATGATGATGTAGTGATTAGATGTATTAATGTTTTTCTATATGTTTAAAGAAAACAAAGAAAAGGTGTGCTGACATGAGTTTATTAATTTGTTTTAGTTTGAAGCAGCCTGGGCACTTACCAATGTCTCGTCTGGCAATTCAGCGCAAACGAGACACGTGATCAGTGCAGGGGCCGTTCCAGTTTTGATTGACCTATTGAGGTCAACACATGAGGATGTACAAGAGCAGGTATAGTAAACTTAGCCTTATTAAGTGTATGATAAATTGTAGGTATCATCTGTCAGTCATCACAAAATTTCTGAGGTTTCGTGTTCCTGAAAAGTTGGGTAATTGCTATTACGTTTTAAAATCATATTTTGGTAAAATGTATACATATCTACTTCTGATCTTTTACCAGATTCGTAAATGAGTAATCAAGAATCAAGGAATATCAATAGAAATCTTCTTGTCATTGAACAACATCTGATCCTTTACTCTTTTACGCAAATTCAGATACAATAAGACCTCAATTGTGTTTAACGCTAAACTTGCTGTACCTAAACAAGAAAATACTGTTACAGGCGCCGCTGATTCTTAATTAGTAATGTACACGCCTATGACTATGAAATGTAAATACTAGTGCTACTTCAAGGCAATGTTTCAGGTACTGTGCTTTTACAAGATTTAGAGCATGTTACAAGAAAAAACCCACTATATACAAAAAGCAAAATCAATTTCATAATGAAACCATGTACAAATTTAGTTTAAAATAGACCAGATCGCAGTCAGTTCTAAGCAGAGATATGATGTGACCCCCCAACCAAATTTGGTGACCGTATGATGCCCATGTCCACTCACTGTAGTAGTCCAACCCATAGTAATAATGAGGTAGAGCCCCTCGGTATAGCTTTCAAGAGTTGTTTCTGCCTTCTTTCCGTCATGCTGCGTAAATCTTGTCTTTCTCCATTCTGCCTTTCACACACACACAATAATGAATTTTTCTGTAAATCAGGAATCAGGGTACAGTCACTGTGATTACCAAACTTTAATATAATGTTTCTGAATGTGCTTCAACAGTAGAACACGGTGGCACCTCTTTTATCGGAAACATTCCAAACTGCATCCAAGCTTCGTATGATAATATTCAAAGCATATTATGGTAATGGTTATTACTAGCTAATACGGTGTCGTCCTTTGAAGATGCCTGAACTTGCAGAGGCTCATTTTCTGAAACTTCGATATTGTTCTGTTGACCCACTACCATCAATAATGTACTGCATGTAAAAATGAAGTAGAAGTGTAAACACGATAATTCACTCGAGACGGTAAAAGCCATATGTAAACTGGTACAGAATGGGTACAAGCAAGACACCGAGATTGCATCAATTGTGTCGTGTCTTCATCCATCGACACATTTCGACAGATTTGTTTTAGGCGTAGGAAAAGTATTAAAGAAGGCACTGCCGAGTTTATCTGGGCACTGGTGGTCCTACTTTCACGCCCCCCAAGAGCAACGTTTAACAATATTTTAGGTGAAGCCACGCAACGCTGCGGTCAAATCCTTATTCTCTCCCTGTAAAATATCGAGTGTTTCTCAGGCCTTGATTTCTGAGCTCTCTCCACGTGCATTTGTTGACAAAATATTGCGTTTTGATTGGTTACTTTTCTCGCCCTCGTTTGCATAATGGAAAGTTTTATTGTTTTCATCACACACGTGGATTTGGCCATGTTGACTTCATTTTGACTTCATGAACGGTGGCAAACAGGTAACCAAGGCTCCTATAAACATACGCGGAAAAGAGGAGTTCGTTTATTTATTTTGACACGCAAAGCTGTATGGATCTGGTCACTGGTAGTTGTTTGGTTGGGGATGTGCAATAGTTTAACAATAGATTTGGTTTCATAGAGTTGCTTATTCTAGCATCAAGTGGTATCCTTGAGCCATTCTTTTTTATTCAGGAAGATGTAGTAGATGAAAATCTGTATGTGCACTTTTGATGTGATAAAATTTGGAAAGGTCTCTAAGAGAGGTCTTTTCAGTCTGATGGCGGCCTTGTGTCTGGGGAGGAGGGGACATGTTTGCTTTTTATCAATGTAGAAAGTGCAGCTTTCCTCATCCTGGTGTCTTTTTATAACAATACCACCAGTAAACAATCATCGATACTAACCAACATTTGATATCATGTTTTAAAATAGTGGTAGTTGTGAATTAAAAAAGAGCCAGTTATCATGATATGTGTAGAGATACGTGAATAGTCATTTGTAGAATGAGGTGTAAACCGTGGAGAATTGAGAGCTGAGATGACCAGTAGAGCATATAAAGTATAATAGCGTAGGGTTCACCGTAGTTCAGTTTGTAAAGCAACGCACAGCCATGGTATTGGTCCCATGGTCGAATCCCGTTGGGGACATGTTTCCCTTTTCTTGACGCACTTCTCCAAACTTGATATGTATAGCAGGAAAATATCAGAGTTCATTATGAGTTAAAGCAGACGTTCATGACGAACATTGGCAAACTAAGGCAAACGACACTGATACGCTCTTTAGGTACATTACAAATATATAACATCACACATGGCACTACTAATCAGGTACACGTGACTAATCACTAAAATAAATATATGGACACTGGCTGACTGTATGAATAGGTTTAGCACAAAAAAGAGTGTATAGCAGAACTATGGAGAACAGGGGCTTTACAGTCGTTTCATCGAATTTGAAAGATGAAGATGATTACGGGTACAGTAACATTGGCATCGGAAATTTCTGAAATATTTGATATCTGAACTACTTATGATATGAAGCTTGGTAGTAATTAACCATTCTGTAGTACAAACAACCATTCGCATATCAATTTGAACTACAGAGGGTAAAGAAGAGGGGGGAAGATCAATGTGATCAATTAGTTTAGCTTCATTTCATGTCATGCGCATCTTAAATCGTCAGATAAATTATTTATATCTTTTTAAAAACGACTAATGTTGTGTTTTGATTCTTTTCTGGCTTCAGGCCATTTGGGCTCTGGGTAATATTGCTGGGGATAGTGCTGAATGCAGAGACATCCTTTTGGAAGCAGGCATCATGACTCCGTTACTTGTGTGAGTAAATGAGAAGCAGCAGTTCATGTTGTCTTATTTATGGATTCAGTGATCAAGAGGTGAAACTGGTGTTGATGTAGTACGAATGATCTGACAACTTTTGTTCGTGTGATCATTGAGTGATCATCATTTGCTAAATAGCTGCATTTTTGGGTTTTTACATTAATTGATTCCCATTGCTTCCATTCGATTCGGGGCTACGTTTAACCGTCCATTATAACAGAGAACTACATGCTGATTAGGATGTAATGGATAATGCCTTCGCACAACAGCAATCACTCTATTGCTCGCTCCCAACTTCGCTTTTGAATTTACGAATGATGATTTAGTTCATACCTTGGAAAGAAGGGCTACAAGAAGCTTCCTTTTGAAGACATACCAGTGAGGTTTTATTGTTAAAGCGTAGGAAGACTTGCTAATCATCAATTTCCATCAAGAAATTCTCTTGGTTTTTATCATTACTAGGCTTATGAAGCATTCGTTGAAAGTTTCCATCGCACGAAATGCAGTTTGGTGTTTATCCAATCTCTGCAGAGGAAAAAATCCGCCCCCAGAATTTGAAAAGGTAATTCAACAGGTTTTATGTTGTAGCTACGATTTGTGAATTGCATCTTTAGAAAAATTGGAAGATACAGTATTCTGAAGCACTAACAGGCTAATAAATATTTTGTAGGGTCAATTATCTGGAATGGATTCTCATTACAAATTTAATCATATTTCTCACCTTTAATCCTTTCCTTCCGTATCAACAGGTAGCACCTTGTCTTCCTACCCTTGCAAGGCTACTCTTTTATAATGACAGTGATGTACTGACAGACGCTTGTTGGGCCTTAACTCACCTTTCTGACGGACCTAATGACAAGATCCAGGCAGTAATCGAGGCCGGAGTTTGCAGAAGACTAGTTGAACTTCTTACGTAAGTAAGAGAACGCAATTTTGCCATATACATTAGGACAGGGGTTTGTTTAAGTATTTTTTGTTAATAATGAAGCTAATTAAAGTAGAGTAGTCCATCAAGGGAGTGAGGCGAAGGTGGTATCAACATGTGATTATATGTATGCGTAAAAGATTCCAATTGACAGAAGAGAAACAGAAATAAAAATGTATTAATTGAAGAGTTACGAGCAGATTGAACAAGATTATGAAAATAAAAGAAATCAATAAAATAAATTATTATTAAGAAAAATAGCCAAAGGGTATCGTTGAGTAAAATCATGAAAAGAAAAGCAAAATCAGCGTAAACGAAATGATCAAGAGTAGGTCGAGCATTGACGAGGGAAACAAACCACAATCAGCAGATTTTAAGGAGAGCTACTGGAAGTAACGCATTTGTTGAAAGTTCTGAATTGAATTGGATGTTTGTTGTGGACCATAGTGAAAGTTGAGTTCAGAATGGGAAGGTAGAGGAAGAGAATCGCTTTTCCGAGTATTGAAATATTTGGTTGCCTGAAGAAAGTAATTTGTTTATTTGTTTGATTATTTTGCCAACCCTTTAGTGATAGATTTCTATTTATCTAGTACCTTTAAAATTTCTAAAATTTATTTGGCATAGATTTTTCAACTTC
The DNA here is from genome assembly GCA_010016065.2 of Carybdea cf. marsupialis auct. non (Linnaeus, 1758). Classification (NCBI taxonomy): domain Eukaryota; kingdom Metazoa; phylum Cnidaria; class Cubozoa; order Carybdeida; family Carybdeidae; genus Carybdea; species Carybdea cf. marsupialis auct. non (Linnaeus, 1758). The sequence goes on along the minus strand of JAAAKL020001528.1, from coordinate 18,076 downwards.
ATACCACAATAGTCTACTTTTTCCGTTATTTGATATTAAATATTTATTCTTTAATTCAATACTTTATATGTACTAACAGGAAGAATAGCAAAGTAAAACTTATAAATTTGGTTCAAGGAAGTAAGTTTCTGTCAGAGAACTAAAGTAACAATTGCCCACAAAAAATGATGACAACGTTGATCATAGCAGTTGTACAAAAGGAGATTTTGATACTCGTGTCAGTGATTGTTCATGCTTAATTTTCTGATGATGTACCAATGCACATGATTACTAGGTTGAAATGCAAATGAATGCCCACTTCAAGTGGTGCAACACGTTGATAGAGGGAAAAGCTATTTCTATAAAAGACAGGTATTATAGTTCCCACTTTGGGATGCATTCAGAGATGACGCTTTTAAAGCTTCCGTTCACACTATTCTCATTCTTAACAAGTGTGTGATAATAGATTTTAGTAAATCGCTATTTAATCTTTCATTTTGATAATGTCAGTGTCATAGTGACTAAAACATCTTAACTTATAGATATTACGCATTTGAATCGTATGATATCGCAAGATTTAATTTATTATTTGAAAATCTTTATTCAAGTACTTAACATTGGTTTACCAACTGTAAGTTCTATTGGAAAGGAAAAGAGCAAAATAAGAAGCTAACAAACAAAAGTATCTTATTTACATTGAAAACGTTACGATCAAATATTTCTAAAAATCAATCAGTCATTTAAATATGAAGTTACTTTCACTTCCGATTTTACAACAAAATTTCCATCCAAGTCCTTAACTTTTCGCACTCAAGGTCCTCTCTACGCACTAATTCTATACTATTTTTTATATATGCAGCGACTCCTCCTGAAATCTCATGGTTGCGTTTTTTGTATGCAAAACAAAACCCCCTAATTTCGTAACCCGCATCGGGTGAGAGAAAGGTTCACTGACAGGTAGAATATGGACTTCGTTATTCGAATAAAGTATATCGTGAACTGAATCCTGCTTTCCTAGTAGTCCACGGATGTGCTGGCGTCTAATCGAAGATCCCTGAAACACTAAATAAGTCTTGTAGTTCTCTGTAAGCTGATACAGGTCTGCAGCACTATGTGTCCTCTTATCAACAACATCAGCAAAATAACTTTTCTTTTTTGAACACTTCCAAAATCTTTCTCCTTTCCATTTCCACAAACTTGAATCCATAAACGTGATTTTATAGCCTCACTTCTTCATAACACCCTTCATAATATCAGGTTTACTTGAAAATTCAAATCCTACTCTTAGGACCCTAAGTGGACGATGACGATCGTTGATGCCATATTGAGTATGTTCAATGTTTACGATCATCATAATAAGTATGTCGAATCATCTCTTGTGTATATGATGATGCAATGCCTGGTGTACACTGTGAAAACCCAAAACAATGCTTTTGTAAGAATTGCACCTTATTTCTGACTTCATCATTAGAATTCTTTCATTGGTTATCTTGACTTTTTACCAGATACGAAAATGTGAATGTAGTTTCTGCGGCCTTACGAGCTGTTGGGAATATAGTGACTGGTGATGATGTCCAAACTCAGGTAAGAAACGTAGACTATGTTCCTTGATAGGGAGCTGATTAACTGGTTCCCTATGACCCAAATTGGTATCAGTAACAATCACACTCCCTTTCAGTGACCAAACTGAAATCAACTGTTGTAGATGTACATTAAATCGGTGCCATTTTTTACTGCCGAATAACTGCTGGTTTTTAGCCCAAAGAGATTTTTACCCGAGTTGAACCAACGAGGCTGAATTTACAACAGGACACTTTTTGCTCATTCCCAGCTATTGCCATTACTAATCAAAATCTTATGAAAGTAAAGCAATGTACTGTTGTGTTTCATTAATTTCTTTTGATTAGTTGTATTCTTGCCACTAACCTCAGTTGTTGTTTACCAGTTTACAGACAGTATAAAGAGGATCAAGCCTTATTTGGAGCTGCTCTCTTTGATAATTGGAAAAGAATGATCAGACGTTGAGGAGAACATGGTGCAAAATACTTACTCGATCCGAAACTCCCTTGTTATAAATGGCAGCGCAAAGAAACTGATGTATCACCTAATGTATTATGATTTTCCTTGAGGTAGTTCTCTGATCATCTGCTGTCATACGAAGTATTCACCAATCGCATGTGACCAACTATGTTTGTGATTCGGTACATGTATTTACTCTGACGGGAATCGTTGAAATGTCTTGTCAAATAGGAATAAGGAATATTCAGACAATCGGTAGTACACTGGATCCTTGTTCTCTGTTTTAGTTCCCTATGATAGTAAAGTATCCTTCTTCACATATTCATTTTTTCATAGGTGATTTTAAATTGCAGTGCATTACCAAGCTTGTTATACCTATTAAATGGTCGTGAAAGCATACGGAAGGAATCCTGTTGGACCATATCAAACGTAACTGCTGGCAATAAGACACAGATACAGGTAAATCTAGTCAGCGTTTTCATCGTCTACTTTCTGTTTGCCCTTCTTGGCCATTTTTCGTTTACGACCCATCTTGTTCTCTTAATTTTTAATCTCTGTGTTTAAATGTTTCACTTTTTTAATAATTTGTGAGCTTATGATAAGAAAACTATTTTACTCTACACTGGCGAAGAAATACACTTCAAAGTCATCAATACCTTTTTGTAATTTGCTTCGTGTCAAGGATTTTGATGGACCTTCAGCCCCCGACCTCCTATATGGATGAAATTGTGTGCCCATGACAACGCGCGTGTTGTTTTTATATGAATCATGTCAAAATGGCTAAGAAGCAGAAGTATTGCCTTGCTACTACAACGTTAGCCGAAAATTCCATGAGAAAAAACCGTGTTTCCAGCAGTGCCACTGCCATAATTTGAAAACATTGATTTAGGAGAGCAACATACTAGAGCCCCTCATACCACAGGGAAATGGGGAGATGCGTTATATGACTACTGTCTTTCAAGATTTTTTCCATTTTTGTCAAATTTCCGTGAAATCGTGTCAAGGGTTTCATCCGATATTGTCCCTATCAGAATAAAACATTGACAAGGGTGGAAGAGGGTCCCACAAGTAATTGAAAGTTTTAGAGCTCCCTTTTGGGAAAGCAAAAAAATGCAGAAATTTCTGTTGAGAATACTGCCCAAGATTTACTGAGGAGATTTACAACTTGTAACCCAACTTATCTGCTGTTTGTTACTTGAATCTTTACATTAGCAGACTTTAGTGTTCAAGATAACTGATGAAATCTTTTCAAGTTATAATACGCATGGTTCGACTAAAAGGTGGCCTGACATCCCAGCCAATGTTACTTAAAGAATGATGTTGTTTCTTTGTTTTCGGTATTAGCCACCAAAAGAAATGCCTATGGAGTTTGTATTTTGAATATTTATTGGTTTGGTCAATGTTTTATGAACAATGTTATCTTTTTAGCTTTCAATATCCAGACCCATGGGAATTGCAAATTGCAAATCTTTTTGTACGGACCTTACTTTACACATTTTGCACAAGTCAAATACAAAAAGGGCATGTGTATTTTTTAAATAAATTATCTATACGATGGGGATTTACGGCCGCCAATTCTATCAATTTGCTTATTTCGTTTGCTATAATTGTAACTTTAGAACAGTAACTGAAAGACAACAAGGAAAGTGAAACTTACCCGAAAGTGAAGACCGGAGGACCTTTCATTTAGAACTCTCCACCACCTCTTCAAAATAGATGGAGAGAAAAGGGTTGTAATAATGTACAGATACATTTCTCACTCTTGTGGATGCAAATATTATTGATAACGCTACTCGTACGGCCTAGAAAGCGACAAGAATGTAGATGAAATCTTGTTGACTTTTATAGGTAGCCAGTTAGGATTTCTCAAAGGTAAAACATGGTTGAACAGTATCGTGTCGCTCCACTAACCTACCTAATATCTTAATCGTTCGCCTTTGTTTGTTACTATCAACCTCAATCTTTTCGGCATGGACTCGATCAGAGGGTCAATTGCACTAGCAGGGAAGTTTGTTATTATCTGCATAAAACTCGTTCCGAGAATTCTTCGAACGATTTAAATTAGATATCTGGCACAATTGCACCTTCTCTTAGTCACACTGACACTGAGCGGAAGAAGTTTTCGATAGCACTTAGATCCGGACTTTGAGGAGGTATTTTCAGCAGCTCTGCCCCGCATTCTTCAAGCCTTTCCCTGGCTACCGTTGAATTTTGGCAAGGGTCCCCATCTTGTAAAAATACACGCCTCTTCTGACACCTCTGAAACAGATTTTTAAGGTTCCTATCTATAAAAGATGCAAAGTACTGCCCTGACATTTCTTCATATTGCTCACAAATCACTACTAATGTCCACGAGGAATTGCAACCATTAAATGTGGAACTTTCGTTCCTGTCCCAGCCGTACTACCTTTACATGTACATCCCTGTTCTTAAACCTCTGATCTTTTCCTCCACACAGGCCCACTGGGAGCACTGGCTTAGTTGGCAATGTCACTTTTGTAAACAAAGCTTGTTGCATCCATTTAGAAGCTGATTCCCTCTGTCCAAAACGTCTCATCCTTGCCTTTGATCATATGATGTCCGAATTTAACCCGGTCCTTCATGTCAGCAGATGACATCAAACCTTTCTTCCTGGCCTGCAAGTAGTGGTAATCTTCCTGGTTTATTGGCCTTTTAACTGTTCGGCCGCTTACATAGCGCATTCCAGCTTTGTGCTGCACTCGCTTGGATGAAAATGTTCCAGACCGTGCTCTCAGTCTATGCACAGTTCGAATGACTGCTCGTCTATCCCATATGCTGAAAATTCTTGGTCGCCCTCCCTTGTCCTGTACACGACTTTCAACAGCTTCCATCGACTTCTTAGCATGGCGGTATATGGTAGCTTGGGACACGTCCTATTATCTTGCTACTAACTCCTGCATTATTCCCACGATACAAATACGGTAAAAATACGGGTAGTTCCAACAAGATGCTCCTTTTTCATATCCATCTCTATAATTGACGCGATTCTTCTTTCTCCAAGTAAACAATCAATAACCGTCTCGATTAAAAAGACAGGAAACGAGGGATTTGTACCAAACAAAACATCCCCAACATGCATTGCAATTAGTTCAGTGGGAAATCAAAAACTTAATGCTTGAAACGCGTTCATGATAGTCAGCACAGTACTTACTATAATACAAGTATCATTGGTTATAATTAGAGTATGTTGATTTTTGCGGATGTGATAGGAACTGAATCTTCTGATGACAACATTCGTGGGTTTAATGTGTGACATTTGTTGTTCAGTGTACATCATAAATTAATTGACTGTCCAGTTTCGGATGTTATGATAACAGAATGCAATAAATGGTTAAGAAGAAGGGGCGAATAGGTGGTATCTGCATTAAAGTCAATAAAATTTTAGGCAAAGAAATTTTACATACTCCCATTTTATACCCATCAATATTTTCAGTTTTTGTAGGACGCCTCCGCTTAAATATTCTTTTTTAGGACACAATCATCATTGCTTAAGGGCGGTATCACCCCTATTGTAGATGTTTCAAAGTCTTTCCCATGTACAACAGTTTTTGTATAAGGTGCCACTTGCCACCCCCGTTTCTTGTCTATCTACACAGTTACAGATCCCCACGTATCTCCAGCCCCCCATTGTCGCACCAAATCATGCATAGGGCACAGAGTGCTTTCATAACAGATGTATTCGTAACTTCTAGATACAGAATGCAGATATATATTAATGCATACTATAAATGCAGCTATAAAAGATATGCAGATGTCAAAACATGAAGTGTTTCCACAGAATAACTCCCTTTCACGCATGAACCACTTCCGGAATCGCACGTTAAAAATATTACTTTGCATTACTAATTCTTTTACTACCTTATAAATTCGAAACGTTTGTTGATGGTACGGAGTAATAAGACTGCACGGACTAGTGAATTCGTTTTAGTACTTAAACGCTTTTTCATCTGACACTCTTCACAGTACAAAATCGTCAGAATATAAATTAATAAAAGGGAATCAATTAAAACTTATACCCAATTGTGTTTTCAAAATAGCCAATTAGACTTCTGACTGTCAGATTGGTGTTGTTTTGACCAATTGGTGTCACACTAATTTATTCATTGTCTCACCATTTACAATTGTACCAATTGTACCTCTCAAATATGGTGTTTAATTTCCTACATTAACGGGAGAACCCCTCTAATGCACTGCTTCTTATTCGTACGTAACCAGCTCTAACGTGATAATCCATACGTGATAATCCATACTAATTTTTTGTAAACGTCGACATACATTTTCTCTCCTTGTTGAACCACTTGGCACCGTTAGATGCCGGAGAGTGCTACAAGATGGAAACTGGTACCTTCAATTCTCCTGCGGATTTTCTTTTAGGCAGTTATTGATGCAAATATTATTCCAGCATTGGTGGACATACTTGGCAAAGCGGAATTTAAGACAAGAAAAGAAGCAGCCTGGGCTCTTACCAATGCAACGTCAGGTGGAACAGCTGAACAAATTAGGTTAGTTGTATTTAGAGAATAAATTATCATATGTAATTAAAACGTATAGCAATAGTTTCCATTTTGTCGTTGTATGAAATTGATGAGTTTGGGGTAGAGCATCAAACATATTAGGACTCTTAAATGATGTATTTTTTCTGACGTATTTGACGAGGAGGGACAGATAGTCGCCAATTAGTTATTCCAGCAGCAATCTGTCGATTATGATAAGTACTGACAGGAGAGCAAATTATTCTGAGTGTAGTTAGACAACAGTGAATTGGAGGAAGAGGGGTATCAATGTTGCTAACAAGTTTATTCTGCATATAAAACCGAGTAATAGCTACTGCTGGTTTATTCTTTAATCACTTGGCCAATCGGTTGTCATGTGTGTACGCAACGTTTCATTTTAACAATTTAAAGGATATCCGTGCATTAGCGACTGGTGGAACGATAAATAAAAAGTGAGGACACTTAATTCGAGGTTGTACATTTCCTCTTCTTTCGTATGCAAATGGGAAGGTTAAGATACCCATTTTGTAATTTTTAGGTGAAGTGTCCCATTGAGCAATAAACTCTGGGTTGAGAACATAGGTTTTTGCTACCACTTTCCGATTTTCACCTATGATAGTCGGTAGGTGGGGTATATAATTGCGTATGAAGTGGTAAATATCTGGACTGCAGTATAGAGGTTCCACGAAAAACAATTAGCCACAGATAAGATGAATATGACTGTGCCCTTTAGGGTAGTAAAATAAATGATTAGATTGCTTGAGTTGCCGTCGTGTGGAGACCGGAAGTCCGTCAAACTTTGTAAGCAAGCTAAGTCGAGGCATAGCCATCCAAAAGGCGACAGCAAAGCAAACTCGTGATTTCTAGATATCCTACACATCTGAGGGGAGTAAATGAACAACTTTAAGTTTGCGCAGTACGTTTTAGAGGAGAGGTACGCGAATGGTATCAGCTTTTGACACTTAAGTCTATAATTAACGATTTGGTACGTTGGAAACCCCTTTGCTATGATTGAATACACAATTACATTTTATTACTGTAGTTTATTTAAGAGTAACCGCAACCTTCAAGTTGACAAAATCTGTGTAAGGACGTAGTACTGACTGTAAATGAGTTAGGGTAATCTTCGAACACATGGCATTAGCGATAAACTAACCTGTTCCCCCAAAATATGCTACATCTGAAGGTAACCTTCTTCCAGTGCACTGGAACATGTTTTTTCACCAACGCAAAAAGGAGGCAAAATTGCAGAATCACTCAGAACACATGTACGTAACTAAACCCAATAAGCAGAGAGAAGCTGTGAAACTACCTCGATCAGCAATCCCCTCTACGTTCTTACTTTAGTACTTGGGGTCCCGTTAAGGTTGCTGCGACACGTTATAGCTGCATGTCAAAGTTTGTGGGTAATACCCACGGCTTGTCGAAACAGAACAGACTATATTTAGGCGTGGTCGTTTACTCAAAAAGAAAGAGTCTTTGTCAACCCTTGTTCGTTGATAATCAAAAATTTGCATTGATAACTCCTGCACCTGAATTAGTTCGGAACTGTATTGTGTCCCTGACCTTTTAACTTCTGCATCCTGTCATTTGCGTCGGGAAAGTTACTATAACAGATAGATAAAAAGACAGATAAGAGATTAGTGTATGACCGCAATCTAATTAAAGCTTAGCTTGACGGAAAGTAGGGAGGCGACAGATTTTGCACCAAAATTCTCTCGTCGGACACTGTGATTGATTAATTAATGTTGCTTGATTAACAAGCCGGGACTGTATATTGTGAATTTTTCCGCTCTGTTTAAAGTTGATAACATTTCACAAACGGCTCCATATGACATTTTCTAAGTAGAATTCATATTTTGTTAAATTTGCGAATCCTGTTGAATGCTTTTACTTCTGATTTGCAAATTTGTTTTAAAGTATTAGAATCCAGGTTGGTCATCTGCGTTTACCGTACGTCTTTGCCATCTCATTTCTTAGATATCTGGCACATCAAGGATGCATTGGCCCCCTCTGTGACCTCCTTTCTGTCGTGGACACGAAAATCGTTCTTGTTGCTCTCAATGGAATCAGCAACATCTTAAATGTCGGTAGCAATATGGCGGCAGCGAATAATTCAATCAATCCTTACTCCATGCAAGTGGAGGAGTGCTTTGGTATGATATTTGAAGAATAGTTATTGCTCGATTTTGCTCAATTCATATTTGGTTAATTCCCCATCAAACCTAGGTTTACATAAGGACACTTTTGTGTTTATACTCAGCTGATCATTTGAAAGATAGTAAATATTCTCTGTTAGAAGGAATCGTTTAATTATTTTTTTGTTTAGCAAGTGGATAAATTGTAAATGAAAGTATAGGCACCAACTACGGTCTAAAATCCTTTTTTAACCCCAAGTGGCAGTAATGCCACTATTCAACAACTGCCATGACATCTACGGGATAAGGTGCCAAGCACAGTAAGGTGCCAAGCACAGTAAGGTGCCAAGCACGGTAAGGTGCCAACACAGTATAGTGCCAACACGGTATGGTGCCAACATGGTATAGTGCCAACATGGTATGGTGCCAACACAGTATGGTGCCAACATGGTATGGTGCCAACATGGTATGGTGCCGACACGGTTTGGTGCCAAGCATGGTATGGTGCCAACACGGTATGGTGCCGACACGGTTTGGTGCCAAGCATGGTATGGTGCCAACACGGTATGGTGCCACCACGGTATGGTGCCAACACGGTATGGTGCCAAGCATGGTATGGTGCCAACACGATATGTTGCCAAGCATGGTATGGTGCCACCACGGTATGGTGCCAAGCATGGTATGGTGCCAAGCATGGTATGGTGCCAACACGGTATGGTGCCAAGCATGGTATGGTGCCAACACGGTATGGTGCCAAGCATGGTATGGTGCCAACATGGTATGGTGCCTTAGTTGATGACGTAAACTGTGTATCACTGTAAAAGTTTGAACTTCGATTTGTTACCTTCTCTAACAGCCTGTCATCCAAATCGAACCAAGCCTTCTTAGTCGCGCAATTCCATCCCTGGTTAATTTTGATATTATGACAAAAGCTCAAATGTAGCCTCCTTTCCGTTCACTCTTATATTATGCAATACTTGCCGAGATGCACAGCGTTCTAGCAGCAGAAAAACAATTTTGATTTGGTAACGTTTTATTTATGAACGGCAGTAAGAGCATTGCCCAAATGAAGTGTATTAGTGGATATCTCACTAGTAAATACATACATTAGTAAAACTGTAGTTATAAAGCAGAGGTGTCCGTTAAGAATACTGGGGAAAGAAAGGTATACTTTGGTATTTCAGAGGAAGTTGAGACACCGTAATCATAGCAAATCTTATAGGAACCCAGTTTAATCTAAGGAGACACAATTATCCAGATCTCAAATTTAAAAGAGTTTGAAATTAGGTGGCCTATTGTAAAACAAGTCCCAAAATACCACGGAGGTCACAGCAGATGCCATTTGTGTATTAAAGAGAAGCTTGTCTTGTCAAAGTTGAATTGCAGAGATAAGAGTCTTATTTGGATAGGAAATGTAACTTAAACAGCAGAGTTGCCTGAACGATCGCCAAAAAGCGTGAAACACGGTGTAGCAACAAATATTGTTTTCCCTTGCCGTCAAGTTTCAATAAGCTCTGCATTGATGCATTGAGCATGGTCTTGAAACCGTTGCAAGGGTGCTCAATACAACAAGATAGAGCCTGATACTACTAAGCAGATGTAAAGAAAGAAGTGTGAAATACCGCAGTTTCCTGAAGTTTCACGTTCTATCTACGGACGTTCTTCAGACCGCGAAAGAAAACTCCTCAATTACGCCTCAATTTATAATCTATCTTTTCATACAATTACGAGGTCATGCAATTTCGCCTAGTATTTATTGGCAACAAAGAATCCCTCTGTCAGCACTTTGAGACCAGCTCGGACCGCTTGTTGTAAAAATCACTTTAATCAGCGGTTGTAACTGCATACTTTTCGGAAATGCACAAGTTACATATGCGCCTGCTTCAATTGCACGGTTTAGCAAGTTTTGTAATACCTAACTGTATGTTGTGCCTAATGTTATGCGCTTTAAAAGCCGATTTATTTTGACAGTCCAGTCTCAAGTCTGTATTTATTTTCATTGTTAAAGAACTTATACTGTAGTTCCAGAAGAGCTCCTTAAATTCAGTACTACTCAAACCAGTGCATGTGTTGCCATACCCCACACTGTCTCTTTTACTTGAGCATTACAAACTGCAACTGTAGTTAATCATTGATCTTCAATAGGGCAATTATTTTTATCCCTGCAGTCACATCTAGGGGTCCCGTTCATAACATCGTGTTCGAAACGCATGATAACAGTGTTGGTCTGAGTAATAATACGTTTGGCATATTATAGCTTACTTGCTTACAGAAACCTTTGTTTCTGTTAAAGTCGCACTTACTGGTGAGTTTCAGGAAATGTATGTCAACTAACTTAAGAAATATCTTACTTACATTAGTTTCAACTATTTTACTAAATGGTGCCTTAAACCAGTTTATGTTGCGTTCCCTATCCTTCAGCTACATACACGCAGCACAGGACTGGGTGCAAAAGTTAATTTGTAATTAAGCCTGCTGGAATACATACTGAAAAACTGACTGACTAATTGAATACATATTGACAAACTGACTGAGTAACGGGCAGATAGCTCCCAGAAAGTAATATAAAGTTTAGTTCAAAAGTAATCTTGGAACATCCCTTACAATTTTCTGGTGGCCGTCTGGTTATGAGTAATAATATTTTGGCAGTTTCTTTAAATCAACTGTATTAAGAAGGAAAGTAGATGTCAGTCAAATGAATACAGATTTCAAGGGAAGAGACCTGCCTCTCGTAGGTTTTGAATTATCTGGTTAAAAATAGTAAGGCGACAGACCTTATAAGACATTTGCGCACTCCGCCAATACGTTCCTCTATTGTTCTCACCGTACTTTGCTCATACTTTCAGACTTTTCTACTGAAAATGTCTTTTAAAGTATTGTTCAATAACATTGAATGAAAAGTATGTTATTCTGACGACGTATGATTCGTCGGGTGGGATGCAGTGCAAAGATTACATGGCGAGGTTATCGTTTCAAGAGTGGGAGATTCTGTTGTATTGACAACTGAAATTGGAAACGTGCGATCATTGTCACCATGGCGACCTAAAGCATCTTGTATCGTATATACAAGTAGTTTGCTCTTCGAGTTGAGCTTCTTGTTTTGAAGTAGGACTTTAGAGGGTTTATGTGTTTTATAAAAATGAAACAGAATGGGACGAACTGATTAAAAGGAAGCACGTTGATATTTAGGACTGAAAATGGGATGAAAGAAAATGAACATTTTTGAATAGGGGAGGCCCACAGCATTGTATGTTCATTTTTCAATTTCGTTACATGAAATGCCTTGTCTCTTATCCATCACTTGATATAGATAGATAAAGCAGGGAGGTAAAAAAAGGTAACAGACGGCAAAGCGAACTCTTAGTACAATTATTAAGACGAGGAAGAGAATCTTCCCTTTCAAGCTCTTTGTAAGATAGTACTTTTAGCATTCCTTGGAATTCAAAGATGTTCCTTAGATGAGATTCTTTCGTGATATGTTTATCTGTTGATTGTGAATTTCCCACAGTTCGCTTCTATTTAACTGCAAGTAATTCGGCCAACTCTTTAAAAAGTTTGGGTTTCTTTCAACACTGTGATTGCGTCATAGGTCAGCTGCAGGATACTTTTGATTGGCTTACGTCATTCAAAATGATTTCATTTGACATACTGATGACATGGTGCGTTCGCATCTGGTAGAAATCGTTGACTGTAATCTAATTGATATAACTAAAGACAAGGTACGAAACGTCATTGCAGAAAAAGACAAAACGAGTTTAAGCTAATCCACGCCGTAGATTGAGATTAAGGCATCTACTGAAGTTGCCTTTCATATCACTCTTTTCTGTCTTTGTTGTAGGTCTTGACAAAATTGAATATTTACTACAACACAAAAATGATGACGTGGCTCTCAAGGCTAATGAGATCATTAGTCTTCATTTTCATGAACAGTTGGATGAAATATCAGACAGTAATGACGCCTTTCACTTTTCTCCGAGTACCACTGTGCCTGAGCAGGGATTTACCTTCTGATGGTGAAGAAGCACGGGAGCCTTTTTATGGCAAAACATCGAATGATGGCGGAAGTGCCCGGTAGTATCTGCAATTCCGAATGGCCTTTCAAAGACCTTACGTTGTATGTAGAGTATTGGTGAGTACGGACACTTTGCATCATTGATGAAAGGAATTTGTTATTGCAACAAAATGCACGACCATCAAGGACTGATACTTAATCTACCTCCCTGCTAAAACTGTGTGATGGTCTTTCAATTACTCAAATGAAACACGTTGGTAACAAGAGCCTGGTCTTCGCCAATTATGCCTCCTACCATGTATTCATTTGTTACTAGGCAACAAGGGCTTTAATGGCCAATATGGACGGCATGCGTTTATGCGACGGTAGTCGTAATATGTTGAGAAGGATAATCATTACGTGGATTGGTATCGCCAAATTTTGGTTCAGGGGTGATTTTTATTAAACCATGAAGTGCATTCGTTATATGAATGAGGGAGTCAAGGGGCCATGTAAGCTTCCCCAAGGTCCATTTAGAACGCGTTCTTTGGTTAAATAGACTTGGTCCGTGTACTACAGATTCACACATGTTTGGACACTTGATACTTTAAGTAGGGAAGGGTTAGCGGCACCCGTTTCTTGCGTCTCAAAAGTTACTGAAAGTCACCCCGTCCGTATGGGGCAACTACTTCACTTTCGTGCAAAGAATGTTTAGATAACTTTCCTCCCACATAATTTTCGATGTACTTTCTTACCGCTTTTTCAAAACATTTCAATTTCCTTTCAGTTTTTTTTCTCAATTTCCACCTGATTTCACCGATCACAATGCGTTATTTCGATCCCTACAATGAACGATTAATGACCCAGACGTTTGTTACAAAACTCAAGCAAAGGGTGCTCATAGCTGCTATTTAATTTATTTTAATATAATACAGGGCTTCCAGGCGCCATTGCATCAATTCTTTTGTTTCGTATGCTGTTTTCTTAGGTATATTTAAGCAACTGCTGACTGATTTGGATGCTTTTAAAATTTCGTGTAACACTGGAGACTAGAGGCTGGTGTCACTTGCTTTTTGACAATACAAATTCTATTTCCCACGCTTTTAAAGGAAGGAAAATACTCAGGCACTGAACACAGCAGCAGTGATGTAGGCCGTTATTTTAATTCGCCGGCCCAGTTTTGGGGGCTTTTCTTAGGTATGCCCAAAAACATGGAGAGAAGAAACGTTATTTTTGTTGAAGTCGTGTGTAATTATCAGTGGTCACTTTCAACCAGAGTAATTAGAAAGTGACGTATTTTGTAAGATGATCCGTATTAAGTAGCATGACATACTGAACATGTTTGGATTAAATCCCGCTAATTTTATTATTTAGTCGTCAATGAAGCGTCATTCTATTCCATGTTTTTCAGCTACTTTCGTATATACATTTCGACAATAATGTCAATTTTTTTTTATTTGCTGATTTCGAAGTTTCTTAGCGGTCTGCAGAACTATTATCAGTATAAATTAGTTGATGAATTGCCAGTCCAAGCCTTTTTATTCAGTAATCCTTGTTCCGAAACTTGGAGAGCAGCTGTGCATGAGCATCGTGAACATACTGGGCTGATATTTGATATATATAAGTCTCGCATTAGGTACTAACTAGGAAGTGTTTGGTGGGAGAACCAGGACGAGGACGAGGAATTGTTGAACGTATTTGTGACTGGAAAGAGTATTTTAATTGAGAGTGTATCATAACTGCAAATATTTATGGATTGCAATGTATCTATTACTGATCCATGGATTATGGTAATGAAAATCAACTGAAGCAGCCAGACAGCAGTATGGTGTGCAGTAGGCATGACTGAATTGTTTGAGCTAAAGGTTGGGTTCCACCAAGAATCGTCTCTGAGCCCTCCCTTTTTGCAATGCTAATGGGCCGGCTGACTGACGAGATCAGACATGAACCTTCGTGGAATATGATGTCTTTAATGGAACATAGTAATCTGCGGAGAGATCAAAGAAGCGAGTCTTGAAAGATGGGGATTTGCACTGGAGAGGAGGGGAATGAAAGTAAACCGAAGCAAGACGGAGTATATCCGTTTAAACGAGCAGTCATCTGGGAATGAAGTGCATAACAATAACAATGATGGAGAATTTAAGTACCTAGGTTCGACTACAGAATGTAATGGTGAATGCGATAGAGAAGTAAAAAAAAGAATCCAGGCTGGATGGCCTTGATGGAATAGAGTATCAGGTGTAATGTGCGACAAGAAGATAGGTGCAGTGTTATTGTATGGGTTGGAGGTCATTGGACTGACCAAAAAGAAGGAATCAGAACTGGAAGTGGTTGAATTGAAGATGTTAAGGTTTTACCTGGGAGTGATCAGAATGGATACGATCAAAAACAGCACATGTTCAGCACATATCAGAGCGATTGGAGGGAATTTAGGAGAAGCAAGGCTGCGATGGTTAGAGTACATACAGTGAAGTAGGGAAGAACATATAGAGAAGAGAGTATTAAGAATGGAACCCCAGGGAGGAGAAGGAGAGGATGGCCGAAGAGAATATTTTTAGATGCTGTAAAGGAAGGTGGTTACTGGGGCCGGATGTATGATGGTAGACATAGCACGACCTAGCAACCATATGCTACGTCTATATTAGATCGAATAAAAGTATATCAATCTATAGTCTATATGTATCATCGCCCTTGACAGTAAATCGCCGCGTTGCGACCGAAAGGTCAATGCTCACAGACTTCAATGATAATTTAAATGACATGTTGTTATTACATAAACGAGGAAGACGTAGGATTTGTTTTGTCACCTTAAAACCTTCAGAATCAGATCATTCGAAGGGAAACGCGTCGTATGTTCAAGGTAATTTGAGTGATCATCAAAGTAATCCAAAAGTGCCTTGTAATCAGCAACATATGGCGAGATTTGACATCGTGTCACACCCTCGTTGAAAATGTGTTATATATCAAATGCATGAGGGTATCGAGAACGCACAAATCTTTCCAAGACAGCTGGAAAGGCAATGAGCCAAGTGTTGAAACAGGTACTTATATGTCAACACTTGTCCATAGGTCACCAAATACGCAAGAGATTTGATCCGCCTACAACGCCATTCACGACAAAAGAAATACTTGGTTGATTACTTTGGGATGACGAAAATGATTCACAAAAATAGCACAAACCCATTTATTGTTGTGTGACGTCACGTCAGCGGTGACCCAACGCCAAAGGCGATTTGACCGGGAAAGGTTATGCTAACTCTGTTACTTGTCGGTACGGTCTGTGTGCCTTTTGAATTTGTACCTTCTCATGTATGATACCTTGTCGAACTAAAAGAAGGAGTCCACACTCACAGAAAATCAAAAACGAGCTAGCAGCTATCTTCAGCTTCTTACTCTTGTTTGGAGATTCGTTGGAGAAACTGCTCTGTAGGGGATGGCCTTCTTTTGAGGAATCTTTCAGTCGAAATTGAAATGATAGGAGAAGAACGAGGCCATGGTGACCGTTTCAGCCCCCCAAGAATATCAAGTATCTCTTGGTTACTGTGGTAAATATAAATTGATGGCAATCAAAAGCAGAGCAAATCCTCTATTGATACACAATACCAGAGCAATAAAGGGCAAAAGTAAAACAAGTAGTGTATTGATGAACAAATACCAGAGACCAAGGATTCTCTGCGCAGTAAATGTAATGTACACAGATACTCGTGACTATCTTGGCAGGAAATTACACAAAGATACATTCAGCAGATCGGCTGTGGCAAGTTTCAATACGATTCCACTACTGAAGACAGCTCTGTAACAAAAATAAAGTAACTGCCAACAGACTTATCTGGGCAACAACAAAATTTGGTGGTTAGGGTTAGGATTTTTCTGAGTCGGTTCTTTTCCTCTGGCGAAATACAGATTGCAAATATATGTGCGTTGGGTTGACACTCAGCACTTTTGTCGATTTCCGCCTGGCTTTGGAAAAGAGATGACATAACCCTTTTTCATTTCATCCTTATCAAAGTGTCTTGAGCCACAGACACACTTACCGTAGCAGCAGTGTTTGTGAACATGGCCATGGCCCATGGCTATGAAACTTTGAATCTTAAAGAATATTCAAAACAGAAGAATATAACACGACTGGCGTTGTGCATGATTGCTTTGTTTTGAAGTCAATACACCAATTCGATTACTGCAGCTGCTATTTTGTACAGCCAGTAAAGGTTAACGACCTAAAACTAGAAGGCGAAGATTTTTCGCAGGCAGAGTAAACGGAATCGAAATTTTTTACCCACACCTAAGAAACAGTATAATCCATTACCAGAAGTGATAAACGCAGCGACGCTGAAACTTATCGATATTGCAGATGCATTGAAAGAAGCCATCCCAGAAAGTGTGCTTTTTACAGCAGTGCCGGCAGTGAAATTCTATTCTGCAAAGTAGATGAGGCCCCATCGAGCATGTGTGGAAAGTGTCAACGATATCATCCCGATGTCTGGAAACCCAGAGGAACTTTTCGTCAACCAGTAGTTCATAACTTCAGCTTCCTTAAGAATGTGACATGCACTCGATCTCCATTTGTTAAGCCGATGGGTGCTGTGTCTGCATCCTACAACTGCGTAGTTAGCTGGTCCCACGATAACATCAACAGCTGAGGTAATTACAACTCAAAAGCAACTTTATCACCAAACACAGAGTCAGGGCTCCTCTCAAAACAAACAAGCAAGTCGAGGGGAAAAAACTATTACCCTGAACTAGCCCCCAGTTTCCCATTAGCGCGGACTCCATAATGGCAGCTACAGTAGTCGAATTGGTGTATTACCTTCCTGTTTTATAGTTTGTTGTATGGATCAAAAATCATCTGCTGATGTGCGTTCTCTTTTTTCATGCATGGTACAAATCGATGAATTTGGCCATGCTTGTAGCTTGTGAGGACTGATCTGTGATTGTGCTATGTCTAAGTAGACTGAGCAGTGCAGGTAAACATTTTCCGAAATTTTCACTTCACAACATAGATCGAGCTAAGATAGGTCGATAAATGAACACCATTATGCATCTGGTATACCATGAGCTATCTTGTCTATGTAGCTCGTTCTAAGGGTGGACTGAGAGGTAGACTGTTTTATACACCTGGTCCTGGTGTGAGATACAGGACATCAACGACAAAGCAAAGTTGCCAAGAATGATCCGCTGTGGCGACTCCTAAACAGGAATTAGCCGAAAGGCGAAGAAGAAAATAAATTGATGCAGTGTCTGCATATAATTAGTTTTCAGTTAGAAAACGAAACTTTTTTTTATAACATTTGCAATATTAGTGTGGTACCATCAAGCAGAGAGAAGAATGATGCAATCCAAGGTAAAACATCGAAGTGAAGTGGGGGGGGGGGGGGGGGGTAAATGGGGACCAGCTACAAAAATGTTATTTCTGTATTTTTTTTTTTTTTGAGGGG
>JAAAKL020001527.1:0-30412 GCA_010016065.2 Carybdea cf. marsupialis auct. non (Linnaeus, 1758) | reverse complement strand
ATCTAGAAAAGAAACATAATGTACACGTTTGCGCTGGTTTTTAGCTAAATGCTCCTTTGTTGGATGACAACACACTCAGTAATCAGGAGGTACTACACGTTGTTTTTCTCGAGAGACGGTTTCACCGCGTTCACCTCGACATATCTTCTGTGGCCGCGGCCCCTTACTACTGCGAGTTTGAGTCTGTTGGGGTTGTCTGATTGCGTTCTGATGTTAGTTGAATCAAATTTTATCTTCGCGTTTTAGCCAAATCCAGAATGATGTTGTCTCAGTTGTTTGTTGTATGTCTTTGATCATTTTTGTTTTCTCGTTTTACTTTAAGCCGAGTTTTGTTAGCAAAGATACCGCTCTGTGTTCTATGTACCCAAGGCAGTCAATTTCAATTGGCAGGCATTCGGCATCCCAGCCATTTTCTTCATATTGGAGCACTAGATGTTCGTCGCGGTCGTTCTTGCGATTTTTTCCATCATCAACGTTTGTTTCCTAGCTGACAGTGAGTTCAATCAATTTTGCTATCTTTCACAGCAAACGATTAAGTCTGTGCGTTGTTGTGCCCACACTGCAGGGAAAACTAGTGTTGATTTAATATCTGTACTCACTACCCAAAACCCTTTCCATCTTTCATCGATGAATTCTTGCTTTCATCCTTGCATGGATTTACACCTTCCTTGCAGAACTTGATTTTTCAAGTCAGATGAACTTTTGGGAGCTTTCCGTCGTTTACTCTGTTCATTTTCTTTCTTACTGCCGTGCTTATAGTTGCCAGGACCTGGTGGTGTCGCCATAAACACCTTAATGAAAGACCTAACGGACAGTTTGAAAGGATGTGTTATAGTGTCCCTCATGCATCGAAACGGCACTTTTCATCATTTAAGAGTTTTCATCTTACCAGATTTGTTGCACTTTGAAGGGTGTCAAATGTCGATCTTATCAGGAAACTTAGTCTAGCTCGTCTCCACCCCCACACCTCATTCCACGTCACTTTCTCTTCCCATGACACACACTGACCTTGGACACTCTCATGGAAGAGTTCGGTCTAGCGGTTTTGTGCCTCATCATCTTTTGTGGCTGCTACAATTGCATCTTTCTGCTCTTTTTTGGACATTTTCTTCCAAGCGTTAAATGAACCATCGCCAAGACCACGTGTTGATATTTGTATAGAACCAGCTATATCTTTGTGCTTTCTATTTTCGTCATGTAATGACATCCAGTGGGTCATTGTAGATTTCTGGATCTGTTGAGTGACGTAATACAAGACGGTGCGGATCTTTCCATATGTGCATTGTTCTACCATGCCGCGGCTACAGTTGCCAGGACCTGGTTGTGTCGTCATAAATACCTTGGTGGAAGAACTAACGGACAGTTTGAAATTCTTAAATTTCTCCAGACTTATCTTTTGAATTTATTTTTTTTGCTGGAAACTGCATCATCAAATTTTAATGATATTGTGATGCTTTAATCAAATCTGTAAATGGCCGGAAACTAAATGATGCCCTAGAAATGAACTTTGAAGAAAAACTTGACCATTCTCAAAGTCGACTAGTGTTTGTCAAAGTGAGGACTTAAGTAAACGTTCTGTAGACGACCCCTACACTTTGTTTCTGACGCTTCGTAGAAAGGGGACAAGGCACGTTTAAATGCCCTACATCAAGTATTAAATGCTCATTTGTTTGAAGACATTGCTTCCCGTCATAACGAAGCCTCGATACGTCATTGCTGGTCTCATTTTCAAGCTGAACACGTTTTTATATATTCGAAGTTAAAATTATAATGGAAGATTTTGAGGAAGGCCTAGGAAGCTTTGAATGAAATACGATTGAGATTATATGTTGTACGTGGCAAAATTTTTATTCGAAAGAATTTCGGTATAATTTTTCCCATGCTACAATTTTAACTAAGATGTCTCAGCAGAGAGATCCGTTTAAAAAGATATATCACTTTACTTTTAATGTCTCCTTTTCTGTTTTGCTTACTTATCTATGAAGTGTTTCTCTGCCAACGGCATTTTGAGTCACGATTGAAAAGAAGGGCAGAGGAACACTAATGCGTACAATTTTTTCAAACCTGAGTATAAACAGAAAGTGTATAATTTCACACGTGACTCCAACTCCCTAGGACTTGAAACACCTTGCTTTTGTTTTTTTAAAATCAAACTTGAGCCACACGGCCGCGAACCTGAAATTTGCTTATCTGAAAACTTGCGAAATGTTTTACGAGGAGACCTATAAAATGAGTAATACCAATGGCATAAAGACCCTCAATGTTACGGAGAACACGTTTTGTGGGAGCAAAGTTGAAAATAGCAACATTGATTGATTCATAATGCTGATACGTTACTCCAAAATTTGTTATTGGAACCAATCTGATATGACTAATGTCTCGTGAAAAGCTCTGATAGCAGTTCTTGGTCATTTGCTTACTGGGTAGAGGTCTTGTATGATAACAGTGATGATACTAGTTCATCGAAAATTAACCACTGCCACCATGCAAGATACGTGTAATTATAGGGTGCCGGTCTTTACACAAGAAAAAGTTTGTTTGTTTCGGTTTATTAAAGTGGTATTGTAGCTCGCTCACAAGAATAGAGGCACAAGTCTATGTAACCGGAATTCGCTGAGCTGCAGATCTGTAGATGTGTCTCTGTAAAATATAAAATAAGTTGAGAAGTGGTTTTCGATCGATTAGTGTCGATCAATACACTGAACCTGTTTTGTAATAAGGTAGTGAGCTAACGACCGCACAAGGCAGGCAGGTTGACTGCGTTTTCGTTCTATTATTTGCAAATCAAAACCGTTTGTTCGACTTCCAGAAAATATTTGATGGAAATCCTTTTATCTTCTTATAACTGAAATCAGTTCTGTCTTTTGTCTTAGTTAACAAGCGAGTATTTGGTAGCACCTGTGGGAGACAGCAAGACTGATGTCTGTGCAGTTTTACAAGTCTCACAGATCTTTTGATTGCTCTCAATTTAAATTCGTCGATTTTACATGGTCATCTACAGTTGCTCCATGACAACTTGCGAAGCTTAGAAGATCTTTCGATATTGCAAAGGTCTAGCGTTTGACCTCCACGTGGCGTGCTGTGAAGTCTTACCTGCAAGTTATGACAACCATCATAATCCCTTAACACTACGATTTATTCAAGCTGTTTGTTGTGTGATGGAGATCAATTATTCGCCTCTTACATAGTGATAGTTTGTCATTCCAGCGCGCATGTTCAGCTGTCTACGCAAATTTCCCGTTCTGGTAAGAATATCTCAAGAGAACTGCATATTGGAATCCCACGGATTTCGTACCGACACAAGTTAGAAGTGCTGTTTATACACTTTAATTGAACTCCCATATTTTGTTTTAGCAAATTCAGAAGGCTGAAAGCACTGAAAATGGCTATCAGAGAAACGTAGGCCCACAAGTGGGAGGACCAGGTAAATCCTTCGGAAACGATCTGTTTGTAGTGCGAAAACACCCGTCGGAGAAAAAGTGAGAGTGTGTCAGGCGACTAAACGCCAAGCCGCCTCTGGTCTTCAGTTCGGTAAGATCAATCACTGACATTGGCGAAAAGTGGAGTATTATCGTCCATGTTACACAGTCGTCAGTTCTTAAATGTTCTTAGAGAAGTGAATAGAGGGAGAAACAACCTCTAATAATGAAATGTGAGCGAAAGGTTTGAGACTGGCTGATGAAAGAGATGTCCGGTTCATCGATGATTACATAATCAGGTGATTTCAACACAAACAAGTGATACTACTGCCAATGAAAAAAACCTGTTTAGTGCACCCCTTCCATGAAGACGTCAACAAATCCAAATGGAAAATCTCAGTGATGATGACACAATATGTAAATTATAAAATAATTGATCTGTTTGATAGTATCAAAGTATCATTTTGAAAATCGGTTATAGTTTCTTTGTATATAGGAGCAAGTGAATCATGAGTGAGACTGGCTGCTTATCATAAAATGTTTGCCAAGTTTCAGCCTTGAACTCTTAAACTACACGAAATAAAGGCATTTTTAATGGGCATCATTATTTGTAGATCTTAGCGAGAGAAAGACAAATTGGGCATATTATATAATCATGATTAAGCACCAATAAATGCGTCAGACAGTGATGTTTCGTGTACGTGGGGCACTTGGTCATCTTTGTGTCCCCGAGACATCAGTTTGTTCCTAGCTCTTTTTTACATTTTGAAAATAATAACCAGCTCGTGTTTCAATAAAATTGATCTTATGAAAAAGTGAAAAGGTGTAAATTCCACAGGTATGATGAAGATCCGAGAATCCTATTGGCTATAAAAGCATTAGAGGGGTGGATGCATGCAGGGTGATGTACTGTAGGCCGCCAACATCAGAGAGACCACAGTAGCCGCATATCTGAAACACGAACTTGTGGCATCCACCTTCATGAAGGCTGCAGTTGTAGCACATGAGAAAAGGGTATTGTTTCTTTCTTTGTGTTCATTGGGACACCGTTTTCCTTGTCGTCATCCTCTTTGTGTGCACTAGCAAAGCAGAAATAATATCAAGGAATGATGTTACATTACAAAACCACCCATCTCCCATTTTTTTTGCTTCATGCATTTTTTTCCCGTTCCTTCACTAAGCTTTCCCCCCATTGTTACAATCGTCTATATCTGTAATGCCTTGACTAAGTTGTGAAAACGCGACCAAAAGGGACCACATATTACAATAGGTGTTATTGTTATTGAAACTATCATTTTCATCATTATTATTATTTTATTATTTTCAAGTCATGTGTGACGATGGTCACTTCTGTTATCAACAAGGAATTCTGACTCGATATCTATCCGCCATAGTCAAGTTATTTTTAAAGTTATTTTGCTATGGGCACTTTTGACCATGAAAAGAATAGGATAGGTGTTTTTAAAAAGATTTTGTGTTTTATTAGTTCTACATATTTTATGTTTTGCAAGGATAACAAGAGTTGGCGCAAGCCTGTCTCACCTGAATGTTGATTATTTACTGTAGTCGCGACTGTATCATACACGTTTTAATATGTCTTAATAATGGAGGGTTTTCTAGTTTGCTATTTAGCTTTGTATGAAACGAGATATCTGAAGTTCAAAAATTGCAACCCTTTGTAGGCAAGGTGGATCAGTACTTAACTAATAGCCTATTACCGGATATTCAGATTCTCACATACTTCGAGTCTATATTAAAAAATGTTGCATATTCAAGTACTCACAAAAATGTAGGAGATGCAGTTACAAGCCATTGATGCAATTCACAAGTTCTAAAGCAACAAAGATTCTAAATTACTCATGTGACAAGGCCCATGACATGAAACATTAATAAACTTTAAGTATATCTGTGAGGGGCTTAGACATGAAAATGTATATCGACAGTACATGGGGCTGTTTGTAAGCAATTTTTATTGGAGATTTAAAAACAAAAGATATAATAAGAAGTTTGTTGAAAGGTTTCTGTTACATCGCATTTACCTCAACCATGACAAACATACAAAACAAATTTATCATCAATATGATGAAAAGAGCAAGGATACGTTAACAGTTGAGAAAGCTATTTTTTCTGTGTCAACCTGGAAACACCAATAATGATAATGATAATAATAATAATTTTAAACTTCAATTTATTTACTATCCCATCTGCCATTACAATTTCAGAATTTACATTTCACTGAAATGGGTATGGTACATGTCTCCCACCTAGCTAAGAGATCTGGTTTGGGCCATTTCTTATTTCTCTCACAAAAAATAAAGTTGGTACTTTTAATTGTAGCCAGCAATATCTTTCTCAAAAGATATAAAAGGACCCAAAAGTGTACAGGGTATCTAGCAAACATTTGTATCCATTTTCAGGGTTTTCAGGTCCAATTTTGCAAAATTTGGCCTCTTTTTCAGGTTTTTCACACAAAATGGTACATTTTGGGGGGTCATATAAGCTTGTAACAAATCAAGCAGGAAAAAAAATTCGATACTTTCTGATCATGCACCATTTCAGAAAAACGAAAGAACATAGACTAAACAAATTGAGGATCACCACAATAAAGTAAAACGATTTTTCAAAAGATTCTTTGTAAAATTTTTCAAACATAACACAGGATTTCAAGGAAGTCAGACAAAAGTCCAAATTATGTTTTAGTGCCATTACTACCACTCCGAATAGTCAGCAAAATCCTCACCTGATTTCTGCCCCTTTTACCAGTTTTGAGTTTTATCATCTAAAACACATGCCGGACCGAGAATACGCGGAGTTGGATTTGTCGTCCCAGCGAATTTTTCAGTCTTTACTGACAGTTTGGGGGTTCCACTGTCCTCTCTGCAGAATTTTTGAAGATTAAAAAGAGATATGCACACTTTAATTTGGCTTGCACGCAGACCAATCATAAAATGATTTCTTGCTTTTAAGTATGTTGAAATAGGCCTACATGTTGACAATGTGATGCTTTTTTTTCGAAATTCAGATAATCCTGGCTTTTTATCCGAAAAGCACTATTTTTTTTATTGCAAGCGACCATCTTAACTCCGTCAGTAACACTACTTTAGAAGAGGATGCTTTCTGTGTCCATTGCTATTCAGGAGGGAAGATAGCGCTTTTGTGACTCATGAAATTCCTGAACACTTGGCAGCACTCCTTTTCGGGTATACTGGAAGAGATTTATTCAAGCCGGTGGCGCTTATTGCAAAAAAAAAAGAAGTATATATCTCGGGGCGCTCATTCGGTAGGGGCGATAATTTGCCAGGGGTTCTAAATCCATCACGTACGGTAAAGAACTATATTTCAGTGACTTGCAATCATAGTTCAATTTCAAATTCGTTCCAAAGCCTTTTGTAAGTTCAAAAATGTAACACGAGTTACTGATCTTAACAATTATGTCAGGACGTAATGCATCTCCAGATGCTATAGTAGGGGAGAGATAATCTTATCATCACAGTAGATGTCTAGATCTAGGGCTACAAGAAAATTTTTTATCAGCCTAGCTAAATGCAATACAACGAGCTTGTTATAACTGTTCGCGAGAACAACTGCTAACCCAATCCCAAAAGATAATGTATATTTAAGCCTTTTATTTTATTGTTTAGACAGAAATTCGCAAGAAATCCTTTTTAAGGCATTTTCACGCATCGCTATGCATTTTATAGGGTATAGATTCAAAAGACCAGCAGTAATAGTACCATAGGTTTTAACAAACATTTGAATCGTTGAATATCACTCAAAGTACAAGAGGGAATAAAAATGTTATTTTATGTTACTTTTATTGACGATATTAGCTCTACGATGATTCTCGTGATATCTGCTGTGAAATAGTGGCTTTCGACCTGTCATTCATATCTACACAAGGAAATTTTCGGGTCATTTAAAAGGCTCTCTTAGTAAACAGTACTGGCCCTACTCTGTGAGTCCTCACTGTAAACATCGAGTTAATGAATAACTATATTAACTCAGTCCTTCTCCAGCCGTGAGGCTTATTGTTTAAACGTCAGAATTATCTTGAGAACGACAGCACTTCCGCAGAACTTGATCCTTGCATATGATTCTGAGCGCGTTGGATGAACAACACCGATTTCATCGCTTGTGTTGGATTTTATCATCTGAAAGACGTCAGTATTGTTTTATAAACCCTACTGTAAGCTCTTGCTTTGATTTCAGATTTTACTTCATCAAAATGCGTGACCGACAAGGAGCACACTGAAGATGCTTGTCCAACTTGTGCTCTTCCTGGTGGCTACATCTTTAGGTAAGTACAAACTCACGTCATCTGAACACGAGTTTGGTGTGTTCGTTTTTGTTTAGATGTTACCGCGTCAAAATTTCTGGTACCGTGGCAATAAAAAGGTAGAGGGACTGTCTTGTGGTTTCTAAATCATTTTATTCCGTAATTATTATCATACAGCACATGTATGCTTGTTGTTTGAGTTCGTTCCACTTGATATTATCGTACTAAAGAACTGTCGTATTCATCGCTTTGATTTGAGTTCATTTGTTTGAAAGAAAAATCAACGTGATAGATCGGTTTCACAAGATTGGTATAGAACGAAGGCACATCAAACTGGGAGGAAAATATTTAATGTTCAACCTAAGTGTAATACGGAGATGAAATTGATCGATTTGATAAGTACAACCTTGGTCTTCTCAATGTGGAGGCCTTGATTACTAGTAACAGTGGAACGCGACAAGATCGATGTTAAAATCAGCTATATTAATCGTCATTGGACTATCTAGCAAAGCATAAACCAATCTAACAACTGAAGGAAGCTTTTCGTTTATAGGCACATAACAAAGTAATGATTGTAATGATTTATGCAAGGTGTTATTTGATAACGATAACTGTTTATTCCTATCAGTTAAAAGGATTCTGTTGCTATCAAGAAACGAAGGAAAACTCCTGTCCATCTATATTTATAACAGGGCTTTTCAGGGAAGATGTTTTGGTGGAATTTATGGACATGGTTATTAAGACAACAAGAAACTGACTTTTTGCCATAGGAAATGAGCAAAATATTGAAGATCGAAGACGGGAACAGCCACGACGGTCTTTTGGTCGTAACCTCTCCAGACTATAGGATGATTATTGTGGAAAGAGAGACTACCACCTGTTTTTATATTTGTGCTTAGGAAATGTTTACAATGGCACACAAATCCTAATCGCCTTCACTTTCAAGTTTGTTTACGGAGGTAAACGGGAAGCCCCGGTTGTATCGGTTAAGCAACATTGAGCCGGATAAACTCTAAGGTTAAACTCCTTCCTATAGAACTACCCTCCATCATACCCAAAGAAAGCATAAACTAATTATAGAAGTAACCAATGCCATTGCTATTGCCTGTGGCTGATAACTTCTTTCTCAAGATTGTCAGTATCACACATTTTATGTATTCATGTATTGTGTGTGTATGCATGTATGTATGTATGTATGTACTTAACTATACTTACCTCTTTCTATGTATGTATGTATGTATGTATGTATGTATGTATGTATGTATATATATGTGTGTGTATGTATGTGTGTATGTATGTATGTATGTATGTATATATATGTGTGTGTATGTATGTGTGTATGTATGTATGTATGTATGTATGTATGTATGTATGTATAACATAGATGTGCAGGTTGTGGTGTAGAGGTAAGCTCTAAAACGGGAGTTATAGCTTATCTAAATTTAAGGAGTTGTTTGCCGCCGTCGAAAAAACGACCTTTGGTGGCAAATGAAGGACATATCTTCCGAGTCCATTTTGGCACGTTTTTATAATTGTGCAATAAATACTTGAACATGAAGTTTGCAAATATACCAACATTGGTTGACTCAGTTGATACCATAAATGATAGGTGTTTATCATGTCGCGAGTCGTAGTCTTTTTTACCATTACAAAGTAATACTTTGGGGTATTTACTATTTCATACCTGTGAAAATAACTGAACTTGTTGTATGGCACTATGCTTTTTCTTCTTGTGTTGTTTTTATACCGTGATGTTCAAGTATCTTGGAGCTAGTTTCTGCTGTCATGAGGTTGGTTGTGATGATGATGATGATGATGATGATGATGATTTTGATGGTGATGATAAAGAAGATGACGATAATGATGACCATGATGATGATGTTAATTATGTATAGCAAACGATAAAAATTTTCGGGCTGCATTACAAGAAAGGAGTTACGATGGCTTTACACACATAGCACTTCGTACTTGCGCGTCAACATTATTCCTGTTACTCATTTACTTCCCTCCACGATTCCTAAGCAATTTTATTCGTCAGTGATTCGATAAGAAATCAAAAGAGTAGGCGTAATTTTGGTCTCTTTGATTGTCAAAAGTCTTAAACTGTCTTACATTCTCGCCCCTGCTTCCCAGATAATCAAGCTCTGGCTCCTAGTGACAGAAAGCTTTACTGGCTATTTTGAGTGAATCTTTTTCATTGATGATAATCATGCGAGTCATATATTTATGTTTGGCAGGGTAGTGGATAATCTGTGTTACGACGTAACCATAACAAATCTAAAGTGGGACGTCACGTCACTTCATGGCCTCAATTTGACATTTTACTATGATTGATGATACTCGATGGGTATGCCAAAGGGCATGGCAAATCCTTAAATATGGGAATGAGATTATGAGCCGAACATAATCAATTTTTTGCCAATGACATGATTTTTAATATCATATTTTAATTATTTCAACGAAAGATTAAAATAACCGATGGCATTCCCCATGACTGTGTTCACTTTTGGAGCCAATGCGTCTAAATTTTCCATATACTCAAACCGATAAATTCGATAAATAAAGTTTGACATCTGCTGATATTCCTCATCGTTACGATTGTTGTTTATGGAAATATTGTTAGTTCTTGTTGCTTTTATATCTTCGACATATGCACCTGTGTACTAATCATCTAATTCATTCTACTCTCACCCAAGTGCCTGTAAATATCTCTACTTTTCTTTTCTTTATTCAAACCCTTCTTTTCCTTCTATTTTTGTATCTTTATTCATACACTTATACGTGACTTAGTTCAATAATAGTAACGTATCTGTGCACATTTGTTGGATGCAAACTTTATGCTGTAACATTGGTTCTCGCCTTGCATACATTAAACAGTTTTTTATTTTGACTTTAGATGCAATTTCCAATTAATCAGTCTAGTACTATTACAGTGACGACCTGTGCTACTCTCATTATTGACATTTGCTCTACTTATATTTGCTAAGTTTATTCATTCCCTATGCTCAAAATTTCAACTCGTTTCTCCCCCTGCATATCTGCTTATTATTTAAACATTTCTCCTTTTCTTATGCTACAATTGATGCTTACGTTCACTAAATCATGAGCGTCATACCATTTCTTTCCTCTTCATTTTGTGTTTCCTATTGTTTGTATTCCGCTTGTCTTTCATATACCTCGTGTTGTATTCATTCTGCTTGTGCTGTTGCGGCTCTTTTATTTTCTCATATGCTATCTGCCATTATTCTGACTCCCATTCTGACTGTTTTCGTCTTTGTTCTCCCCTCAACGAAGCTGCTGTTACTCCCTCTTCTACCCAGTGACCTTACGCCTCACGATTCTGTTGCTTCTGTTTATAGCGTTTTTCGTACTCCCTTAATTTTAAATACGTTTATTCATGCTGGTTCTTTTTCTTTGTCCCTTTCAGCTTTTGTTCCGGCTCCTCTTCTTTCTGATCCTACTTTTACTTTCATAGTATTATTCTACTTCCTGCTCTTCCAGATCCGTTTACGCTGTTATTACTCCAGGTATTTTTTCTCCAGCCTTTGCACATACTGTTTTTGCCACAGTTTACTTACCTCAGCTACTTTCATCCTCTTGTTGTTTCCGCTGCTTACTCTTTCTTACCCTGTGTAAATTCCTCTTGCTACTACTGTTATTTCAGCAGCCTTTATGTGCCTCCTGGGTTACCCTGGTTGTATGAATCCTTTTGCTTGTAAACCAACATCTATTTTATTTGCTTGTGTTATGTACTCTATGTGTTCCAGCCCCTCTGACTAACATTGAGAAAGTCTGCACTTTCGATTGGCACTTGAAAGTTACATAAAATGTTTAACTTTGGATGTAAGGGTGGTTTGTAAGGAGCGTTACATGCCAAAACTATAAATTTTTGTCAGACGGACAAACATATTTTACGAAATTTTGGAATAAAACGCATTCTCCTGATCCGCGGATATGTGACAAATGCCAAATCTTGTCTAGTGTTACCATGTTGAATGACAAATGATCGAGGGGACAAATTTAAAACCGAAGTGGTGACTAAACGTTTGGGACTTTTGTAACGATATTTGGGCAAGAAAGTGCAATATTGGGTGACTTTGCGCACGATTTACTCCAGGATACCTATCCCCACCACTGATCTTTGAATTTTCTCTGTGACACCCAATCGGTGGCAATTATGCCTTCCTCAACAATTTTTTTTATTTTTTGGGGGGGTGGGAGGGGGGGAGGATTCAGGTAACGACGAGTGACTAATCGTTTCGTTTGCCATGTTATTATTTATTATTGTAGGGGATAAGACACTAGGGGGTCCTTTCCGTAGGGAATTGGCTTGCAGCGAACTGGTTGTGTCCATCAACAGGTTCCTCTTCACATAGTTGTGTCCATCAAATTGAGTTAATGTAAGAAAGGTGGGAATAGGGTATCGAAGACAGGATCAAATGGAGACAAATCCTGTCCAAGTAATTATGGGAAGGTCTAACCTTAACAAAACCTTAACATCGCGTTGAACGACTTCGATAGTAGAGCACTTAGAAGAATTGAAGGAATCCGATGGTGGCAGCACGTCACGAATAGCGAATAACGAGCTACGTGAGCGGACGCAACAACCTCCAGTCTCAGTAGTAACCGCTCAAAGAAGGGTCCGGTGGTATGGACATATCCTGCGCCTGTCTCCGAGTCGTCCTTGATTTTCGTCCGTCTGCAGCAGGATAGAGACGCCCACGAGGCGCACCTCGCACTCGATGGCTCGACGTCGTCGCCAAAGATCTGCTATCCTGTGGAATGCCTCTATCTCAGGCGGAGCAGCTTGCTGCCGATTGTCAGCACTGGCGAGCAATTGTGTTTCAAGTTGGCTCTACGTACCGCACGGTGCTCGCAGATTAGTGTAGAGTGTGAGTGTGGAAGTCTAATTTGAAGTTGCCTGCAGGATTTGTTAAATAAAACTACTGAGATCAAAATCGAAAACCCTGTAACCAACTCTAGAATTAAGGGGTTTTCCAATAAGCAACTATTAATGAAATCGTAGCTGCTTTCCAATTCCAAGGAAATGGTCAAAGTAGATCCAACTTCAGCCGATGACACAAATAGCGAAGTAAATACTTCCGCCGTTATGTACAAATTGTCCATTATTATTGCACTAACATGTTAATGACTTCGGTCCCATCATTTTTTCTTCTATCCAGCATTTAAACGCGAGAAACAGCCGAAGAAACCCTAGTCAGGTTCTCGAAATGCATATTAAGAAACACGATACACGATCCAACACCTAATTTGCGTGCTTATATGAAAAGAACATGTCGTAATCGTTTACAGGGTTGTTTGCAATGACATATATATACGCTGCCCAGCTTTAACACCAATAATTTTTGTGGAGCTTTTGCTTCCCTTTACCATTTTTATGGTGTTTTGCTGAGAAATTAAGGTGTCAGTATAGTTGGTATTGTTATTAGTATTTTACAGACAGACTTTGAATCTTGATATTATTCATAAATAGATATTTGCTACAGTGGCTCTCCGAGATGCTACTAATGTTGTCATTACCAATTATATCGAAGAAAGTAACTCACCCAAAATAGTCATCCGTTGTATTTCTTTACGTTATTCAAAATTCTTTAAACTTTTGTGAACTTGCAGCTCGATTGAAAAAGTATCTCAAAATTGAAATTCTACGTTTACGGCGTAAACAGCCATTTTCCTCGCTGCGGCATGTCTTGCAAGGCCAGCTTGCTAACGTTAACGCCAATTCTCATGTGAGGAACTAATTTAACTCTTCTAAAGTTTACTTAGCTACCTTACCTTACCGCGTCAACTTGATTCTTCGTCTCCAGTCGTCCCTGTCCTACATTGCTATTTTGAGTTCCGCTGGGTCGAGTCCAGTATACTTACTTAGGACATCTATAAACGTATTATACAGGCGACCAACACTTGCATAACCATGTGCAGGGGTCCAAACTAGCAGCGACGAAATAGGTTCATTCTTACTGCGATAACAGTGTCCGGCATAATTTCATTGTTCTTTCCTTAATTATATTAGTGGTCGGAGGAATGCTGGCATACAATTCGTACTTAGTTTAAAGTGTTTTTAACTACAGCAATGACAGCTATTACTTACTAATCTAATCTATGGTTCCTTTTTGTGCAACATCAAAGAATAAAAAAAATTGGCATTCAATAATGGTTGGAAGTGCCGTAAACTCTCCCCCAAAAAAATCCCAGAACTTTTGCAAATGTTACATCAGTTTGTATTTTAAGATATTCATAGAAAAAGTTTATGACTCACTCGACCTTGTTATTGTGTAAGTTTACAGATTCACATAGCGAGCTTTTCGTATTTTTAAAGTAGACTGATTCCTTCTTTAAAATATTTAAGCAGGTACTTGTAATGGTGCCGAATGATAGAATGTAGTGACAAACACGTCCCACACATTTCGAAATTGATGGTATAAAGATCAACGCAACACATAAAACAACCCGAAACAGCATTTGCGTTTTTAAGAAGTCAGTTTTATCAAACAGATATTTATGTTGCAATGTTAGAATGTTGCGCGCCTCCGAGTAATCCCTTGAGTGCCGGCAAGGGCTACCAGGCTTGCTCTCCCAACTCGAAGTGTACTGCTTCGTCTTGTTAAAAGTCGTACTAGCAGGAGTGTCAGTTAGTAACACAATACACGATCGTCTGGTTATTACTTTCTTGTAGCTAAAAGTGCATCGGAAGAGTACAAAGGATGCTTTATAGTACCACAAAGAAGACGTTTACAACAAGGGCTCAATGCCATTGCTGTAACTCAGCCGGGACTCTGTTGCAGGGAATGTGCTGAGCGAAGGTATTTCTAGGGCAGTTGTAAATTTTAATGCTGTAACACTACGGCTGTTTTTTCTACGTCTGTTTCTTTCACATTCTTATACCTACACCTTCAGGTTATCTGTTTAAAGGTAGTTTGAAAGTTTTATCAATCGGAATGATGTCGTTTTACACCACACGTTGGCACCTAAGTTACCATCTTCAGCAAGTTTAATGATCGGTCACATAAGTTGACGATAATGTCAGTACTCCATTTTTCCCCGACGTTCCAATTTGGCAAAATGACACCAACTTTAACAGGTCTTGGGGTGAAATTTACAGTTAAGTGCAATTTTCCGTATACCAGAGTAAAAAACTTTGTTTTTACCATTTTGCATCCATATCCATGCTATTTTTGACATCCTGTTAGTGTTGGTAGCCAATTTTTTATTAAAGATATGTAAAATTACATGTTACGTATTGCCGATTTTGTAAGCCCCCTTTCAATGAGCTATAATCGCAGAAGCCATTTCTGTCTTATCAGACCCTAGGGCCATAGTCAAGTATTTTGGGTTTATGTCAACAAAACGTAAAGAACTGTTGCATTTTACCTTACATGTATTAACCGTCCAATTACTTAAGCAAATTAAAAGTTTTTGACTTTACGTTACCGGTACCGACTTCCCCCCGAACACCCCAGACGTTATCTGTAGCTTTGTTATACTTTAGCATATGCGCAAACACTTTCTTCACAGACTCCTTTGGTATTGAATATATTGGATACTACATACGGTATATATCAAACGCCTTTTTTAGGTCAGGTTTGCTAAAAGGCGCTATGCAAGTTCATAATGATGAAGATGGGTCTGAGATTGGGGTGTATATTGGCAACAGAAGTCTTTCCAACAACTACAACAAATAGTTGTGAACAAAGCAAATAGACAAAAGTATACATGAGTCATGTATACGAAATTTATCTTTTATACCGCAATCACTTTTCATTCAACAGAATCCTATTGGCTGATACTTAAGAAGTTAAAATGTTCGATGTATCGTAACTTTCTGATCACAGGAGGTGACGTTTTATCCTGCGATCCATCCAAGTTTGTTTTCATTCACAGACCAAAGAGTACAGCCACACAACCTAACTTGGCGTTTACTTTGGTTTTTAGACATGGTAGACAGATTTAAATTTACACATTGGTGTGTTTAAACAGAGACAAGTAAGCAACCTGCTCAGAGATGTTACAACAAGGAATTGGACTAACGCAATTTTTCATCCTTGGATCATTATGCAGCCTCTTTAACGACCTTGTTATTACCCCTTGAATCCAACAAAATGTGTGGCGACATACTATTCGGCCCCACCTATTTGTTACCGCCGCGTTCCATGGCGTTCAGCGTTGCATGTTCTTGTCAGGACAGAACATTTTATAACATCGAGATATTTTATAATACAGTTAAAAGACACTAATGAAACAGGAAAGATTTTGTTACTCTCAAAAGACGGCAGCAAACTATATGCAAATTATGTCGTACACGAGCATAATGAAGCTGTAGGTTTACCTTTTTCGTTTTAAGCCTCCTTTGCTATCATAAGTGACAGTAAATCTATAGTAAATGTGCCAGGCAAGTAATTTAATGGTCAAATAGTGATCTGGTAGATTTTAAACCTTAAAGTTCAGGTCATAACTTAACACAATCGAAATACTTATTTCGTTGGCATTTTTGTCGTCCTTATTGTCGATGCCGGTGGCTGTTGCAACAGCAATTTCTTATGATATCGTCGATTTTGAGGACTACTGTGCTTCAAAGAGCACCATTGTAGCGCCCAAAGTGTGCGATTAAAAAGGGAAATTTAAGGAACATTCAATTAATGTGGCTTGGATTGATTCAACAGGAACTATGTTGAAACAATAAATATAGCAATTAAAGGAAGCAATTCTGTTTTACAATACATTATCTGGGGACCAGATAGAAATTTCTTTTATCACAATGTAACGTATTAAAATGCCATAAAATTTATTGTTCATAACTCAATAGTCTCGTTATTTGTTTTTGATGACTTTTACGACTATGCTGGGATTGTTGTAGTACAGATTTAGAATCGATAGGAAGTATAAACTATCGACGATATGTAAAGACAACTAAAAGATATTGTTGGCTTCAGAACAAGTTTCAAATACGTTAGCGGTGACAAAATGTTTCTTATCAAAGATAGTTTTTGTAAGAGTCAGCATACCTAACAGACTGCATGTAACATTGATGTATGAACGCCATTTGTCTTGAACGTGAGCCAGGTACGCCAATTGCTTTTATGCGTTTTCAATATTACCTGAATTTATCAAAATGGTATTTATTTTTGTTCTTTCATTTCATTAAACTAGGTATATTTTGGCTGGAGTCTTTAACGGATCATTATGCAGATGTTTCAACTCGACAGCATCATTGGTGCCTACTGATACACGTAGTTGCAATAAAAGGTACGCATTACATCCAACCACTCGATCTTTATTCTGTTTATTATGAATTTACTTCTCAGGGTTTTCACCAAGTTGTAACTTCTATTATTTAACATAAAGCAGAGTTTGTATTGCCATAAGTAAACAAATCAACAATAACACTGCATCGATAAATAGGTTGAGTACAGTTCTGGGGAACATCCATCGCGGTTACCTGTCAAAGGTCAACGAAGGTGACATTTTAATGGATACCAACAGTGCAAAATATACCTCGAGGCAGGCCTGAAAAATGTCGCGTACAGCAGCCAAATAAGATCTACGCATGCGGTTTCCGAAATTTAGCTATCACGTACGGAGTACAGAAGATAATAGCAACACAAAAAGCGAACTTTTAAATTACGAGATGTCTCTAGTTGCAAGTGTTTACTACCGTATCCAAGTAGGATTATTCAAGCTACATTACATTGGTTATACAAATATGAGTAGAAGTAATTTCCAATCTTTGTTAGTTAAAATCCGTTAAAAAACTAACCGAAATTTAGGGTGCACAGCTCAGAGATATGCACGTTATTGAAAATAATTCAAATTGCAGACTCGGGAAACCGCATATCTATGTATATGTAGTGGAAGGGGGCCCAATGTACTGTTCCGAACACTTAGTAAGTTGAAGGGTGATGGAACGACCATTCTTTCGTTAATCAAGAATAAAAATAAAATTTCAGTGAGGGTCGAAATTATTTTCTTTTAACGTCTCTTGTTTCTCATTTTTCATGAGGCGAGAAAAACTCGTACAAAAATTGATTTTCTTTTCTAGCAACCTCCTGTCCTCAAATGCCCTTGTGTTCCCTCATTTTCTTCTCCATGAGAAGTTCGTAGTCAGTCAAATAGAAAAAATTGACTAAAGGAAGGTCGTATGTTTTGCCCCCAACACGCATTTACCACCAAAGTTACCAAACGTTGACAAATCGCTACCTCCATGATCACATCCCTTAAAGTTGTCTTTTTTTGTTTAAATCGGCTGCATGCTCGACGTACATATTGTTTCTATACCGTTCACAATCTGTTTTTGATGCATTTTGTTTTAACCATATTCATTTTGTACCATATTTGCGTATTTGATTTTGAGTTTACTTATATGTAGTAATATGGAAACTAACATAGAAACACAAAAAATTAAACTTGGTTTTGCCTCCATTGGATTTCCAGTTGTTTTCTGCATTAGAGGAGGGCAAGTGTGAAATGCCTTCTTTGCAAACATAAGAGTGCACCCAAATATTAAACTGCATCCACTAGTCTGGTAATTTGTTGCATGAGAAATGAAAGTCATGAATCTATTTCTTTCAATTAGGTGCAGTGATGGACCAACAGTTGCAAGATGCGGAGGTGTGAATGCTACAAGTGTTTATGATAGCGATTCGCACGTTGTCTTCAACGCATCTATACGGGCACAACATACTACAGTTTCTGTGGAAGATATGCCATTAAAGCTAGAAGCAATCGCACTTCATACATCCCAATCACTAAAAATGAAGGATGTTTATCAGCGTTTTAATGATAGCATTTTGATATCAATTTCTTGGAAAGTTGACAATCAAATAGTGAAGAGGGTGCACCGCAAGATCGTAAGATCCGTTACCGTCACTGACACATATGTGTCGGCAGTTAGTTCTGGCAAGCATTTGTTTTGTGTTACCTTTTCAAATAATATTTCGAAATCCGGGATATGTGTTAAGTTTAAAGTTCTACAGCTGCCATCCTCTTTGGCGCTAGGGGGACATAATGGCATCGTAGGTAGAAATGGGAAAATTGTATTTAAGTGGATGAGTGAAGGGAAGCTGAACTTGACTATCAACGCCACGGCTATGGCAGACCTACGCTTTCATTTCAGTGATTCAGGTTTCATAACAAGGATTATAGGAGATGATGATGCTCTAGAAATAAGGAAGCAATGCCTTAAGGTATGGCAGGTAAGCCACAAATTCAGAAGGAAGGGGGCCATCTCATTTACAGCAACTGCTTCCAATGCTTTTGGTAATAAAACGCTATTTACTGGAAGTAAAATATTTGTACAAGGAGAGATAAAAAGGATTTCACTAAGGACTACAGCTGTATTGGTAGGAGCAAGGAAAACGATTTCAGTTGATGTTGTGGGAGATAATACGGGTAGCGTGTACACATGGCAATTCACGTCACCGCACAGGAGATTTACAACAGGTAAGCATTGCGAACTGTTTAGCATTACAGACGAAGGCTCTGCTGCTGTTATTGGGGTAGCATTTTTTGCAGGGTTCTTTAACGCTCCACTGAAAAATGCGGCGAAAGGGAAACTGGAGAAGGCGCAATTACTATGGTGTTTCCATTCCCTTCACGGTCGTATGCCTTTAGTCACAAATTTAGATTAAATGGTGTCTATTTTAAAGAGTTGTAAAATGACGATGGTGACGATAGTGATGGCAGTAGCGATTATGATGATGATGATTATTTTAATTATGATGGTATCATTGAATATTACGGATTGAGTTCTTATTCTGTTTTGTATTTGCACTTTCTTTTAAGCTACTACTGCGAAATATGCGCAAAGAAACTCGCGCAGCTCCTACCCTGGATTGCATTTACTCTTTTAAGAAGTCACTAGTGTCACACTGCGCTATGGTTTTTGTGCTGTAATGATTGTTGATGGTTTATATTGCTATGGGTTTTCAACCATCTTTACTGTAGTTTATTAAACGGGCCGTGTCGGGATAGGTAATCATGCATACGTTATCATGCTTAAGTTGCAGTCACTAGCAGTTTGTTTATAGTCAAACATGATATTAGGTAGCCTTATATAGAACAACACGTTTATAACCAAAAAATATATGTCTGATAAGCAATAAGCTGTACAGGTATTTAACTTTACTTTAAATCATGCTATTAAAATCTTATTGATAAACCCTTTAAACTTGGGTGAGGTGTCAAAATATTTTGCACCCTGCCAAATGGATGAGGACCGTTTGCCACAATGGCACCGCTACAATGGCCTGGTGTGCCACAAATTTGGTAAACCTAAGGTTTCAAGATCAGTAAAGTCCAATGTCTTCGTACTCCGTGAATCTTATGTGTGATTGCCTTGTCTTGTTAAATTCTAGCGTCAATACTGAGGATCGGGGACTTCCTCGACTGGCTCTTGTGTTGGGCCATAGCTTACTATTTTTACAATAGACAACCTATCCGTTTTCTTATGTAATTGACACATCATGTGATTGATAGAACATTTAATTGATTTGTTGGGATTATAACCAGTCTCTATTTGCTACATTTTGACACATTTCCAACTAACATAATAGCACATTTCTTTTGTTTTTTTGTCAAAGGATTTTTATTTTAAGGACGAACTCATTAGACTGAGAACAGTGCATAATTCAATTGTCGTGATAGAATGATGATGTATGACCATACACCTGTATAGGTTGGAGACATTGTCAATAGTCTTTTCTCACGCTATATGGTCACGGATTTGAGAAATAAGTGCCAAATAAGCACCTTTTTATAAGCATACCGTCTATAAGCATATTGAGGCTTGGCTTTACCATAAAAATAAAGCATATTGCTAATCATATACCAGTTTCAGAACTAAAGATAAAACCGAGAAACAGAGATATAACATAGGTGACGAGAGTGAAGACAAGTCGTTTACTAACGTTATTAAAGTATACCTCGCTGTAGCACAGAAAAGGAGTAATGCGGAAAAGGATTTTGTCACAACAACAACAACAACAACAATCCCATGCAATAACCTCCGTAACAATTTTAAGCTCGCAAATTATGAACTTGCTAAGCGTATTTTGAGCCGCATACTTTATGGCA
The DNA here is from genome assembly GCA_010016065.2 of Carybdea cf. marsupialis auct. non (Linnaeus, 1758). Classification (NCBI taxonomy): domain Eukaryota; kingdom Metazoa; phylum Cnidaria; class Cubozoa; order Carybdeida; family Carybdeidae; genus Carybdea; species Carybdea cf. marsupialis auct. non (Linnaeus, 1758). The sequence continues at coordinate 9,628 of JAAAKL020001527.1, read as the reverse complement.
TATTTTAGGCATATTGAGGCTCATCCATATTTTTGGTATGTTTTGCTATAAAAAATAGGTGTATTGACTATTGTCAGACGTCATTATGGGTATTGTTTCTGTATACACCAGCAATGAATTGGCCGTTACCCTGGGATTTATCAATGGTTAAATGGGAGAGAATGGTGGAGAATGGAGTTGGCTCACTTCTTTTTGGAGTAGATTCCGCCCCATACATTATTCTAAAGCTGTCAAGTTACAGAAGAATGGAGGGAAAGGCTACCCAATAGACACATTATGAAGGTTACACTGTCGCCCCACGTACTCTATTTAATTTAATTACTCGTTACATGTGTAGTAATTTGCAACTTTTTTTTATTTCTTCATCCCTTTAGTTCGACCATACCTACATCTCAATGTTTCAAACAAATATCCACAATACAAAGTTTCTGTCCGCGTTTCAAACTATTTTAGTGAAGCCAGAACGACCGGTATAATTTACGTTTTGCCGAGGATTCTAAGTAAGTATAACAGTATCTGGCACCAAAAATTTCTCCAATATCATATGAATTATGTATACCTTGAAATTATACAGTAAATATCTGAACAGTGAAGAATCGTTAATGCAGTAGGCATAGCAGACTGCAGGACAGGACCCTATCGGACACAAAAATCGAGCAAAAGTGTGGATAGAAATGCGTAACGTGCTGAAGCAAAAGGTGAATAGTCAAGGTTCATTTTTGATATATTTGCTGTAGAAAGCCATAACTTGTAATTTGATTTAGTAAATCGTTCTTTCATTTGCCTTTTAAGCCTCAAATGGAATGAACGCATTTTTTTTACCCGTTACTGTTCGTTCGGGTAGAGAAACTCCAGGAACCCCCCCCCCCTCAATTCCAAATTGACAAAAGTTTGAAGCGCACCTATGCCGATTGTTGCCGTGTCCCAGTATTACCGTAAGCGTTTTATCGTTTCCTACATAATGTTTTCTCTTCCCTACGTTTATTGTCCAAAGAGCTCATTATTTTGTTTGATTTTTTATTTTTGTGGCCTTATTTACTCGTTCCGTCAAACGATATGATATGATTACAGCACAGATTGTGTCATGATAGTATGAGATGGAAATGGAAAAGGCGAATAATTTTTGTTGATTTAGTAAATCAAACAAATTCAGTGCAAGATGTAGAAGCGCTAATGTAAAATGAACCGACTATGTTCATTGGGTATGGCATCGAATTAACAAATTATCGACACATTGTATGGTTCTGTTATTATAGATTATTAGAGGTTTGGTGTAAAACTAGTATTTCTTCCTAAAGCAAAAAGGACTTACAAGGATTCACTTTCATTGTGTTCTTAGATTACATGCATTCGAAAACGTCAATTATTGTGTTATACGGAAGTGACCGATCCTTTTGTCTCCAGATGTTAAATTCTCAGCCACATTCTACTTTTTTGGGAGATGGGTTGCAATTTCGATTTCTGAATGATGATCGTCTCACAGAGAACGTACGTAATGCAACGAAAGAGAATCATTTCTTGTTAAATGTCCGTAAAAATAAAATGAACTTTCGGCACTCGCTGTTGCCATTCTCAAGTGAAATAAATCTAAAGAAAATGAATTTTATACACAGGTATAAAATTGTGCGTAATTCGTGACGGTAGCAAATGTATTAAGTACTGAAAAGTATCAGCGTAGTTCATCTTTAGGCGAAAATTCATGTAGTGCATAAAATGCAAGTAACTGAGGCTAATGATAAGTAATAAGAAAAGCATGCACCCTGTGTTCCAACAGGGGTATGTTTCATCAGGAATTCATGCTAGTTTTTTATAATATCTTGCATTTCAAATGTAAAAATATATTGTTTCAAACTCGCATGAATGCTATACATTAAGCAATGCAAGGGGGTTAAAATAAGTGGAAAGTTTGCAGCCAGATGTTATAATCGTTAAAAAAGAGACTAAAATAGGTGTTCTCAGCATTGAGTTTCTCACATCATTTGGGGGAGGATACCCTCCCCTCCCCCATACACAGAGTATGGTGCTTCGGGCCTTCCACTCTTACTGTGGCTGTCTTTTGATTTTCTCACGCACGCCAATTACATGCGTCCTTATAACTAAAACATGTTGTAGGAAAATTTGTGCAAATGAGAGGGATAAAAAGTTTGTTCCCAATATCCTCTAGGACAGACGTGGCCAACTGAAGTAATTAGCGACTCGGAGGTAGATGGTTGTAGTTTCTACTAACGGCACAACCTCTACATCTACATCCATATTAGATAGACTTTACCAACCTTAACTAAACTGGTAGTTGAGCACTTTCTTTAAAAAACCCAACAAACAGATATTAACCGATTTCACCCGAGCTGCTGCATAATACGGCCTCATTACACATAATATCACCGTTTTAAACTTTAGGGAGTAGTTCGAAAACTACTGTAGTCTAGAAGTATAAAGAATCGGGGTACTTAGTCCTATCTAGCCCGAAAAACAGACAGAGCAGTAAGTTAATTCTACTTAAGAAGTTGAAACAGTTGATCAGGTTTCAAATTTTTAAATATTCAATATCTTCCTAGATATACCCGTCTAGTTTATTCTAGATAGTGCCCTTGGAAGAGTTATACAGATTGCAGGCAACGCTATCTCGCATTCCGGAACGCAGTTTTATGTGATTTTTTCATGAAAGTGTTTGATTGTTGGCATTTCTGAGGTACTTGGTCGACATTTGGCAGCCAATATGAAGGAAATTAATTTTTATTTTCCTTTTTGCAGATGTTAAGTTAAATCCCACCGTTATCAAGATAGAGATCCATAAAGATGTTTACTTTAAAGCAGAAGTTACGAAAAGTAAAGTCCCCTGGAAGACACAAGAAAATTTCTATTGGAACTTTGGAGATGGCATTGAAATGCCTGGATCTTCTAATGAAATAACGAAAAAGTACACAAAAGTGGGCAGGTATGATTGATTTATCATTCCTTTTGACTGGAGTCAGATTTGGTTGGTCTTATCACAACTATTTTTCGGAGCTACGTTTCGAAAGATACTTCTCTCATCTTTTGGCTGTTGGACCAAAGTTGGAAAGAGACTACGACTCAAGACATGACAAATATCTACCATCAATGGCAACAACTGAGTCGACAAGGATCAGAATATTTAACAAATAGTTTTGTTTATGAGACTAGCTTACAAATGGAAATGAAAGTTATACTAGTTTTGTAACAGGGAAACGTGAAATACCCACCAGAACAGGAGCCAAAAGGGTATTTTGGCTATGGCCATATTTACAGTGGTGATAAAAATACCTTACATTTAGACCTAGAGAGTTCTTTTGTTTATGCTTTTGTTAATTGGGAAGTCAATATGTAAGTGGTGCTTACTAAAGCCTGTGAAACAGCTCCACTGTGAAAGCACCCTTCCTTCCAAAGAGGTTACATGAGACGGAAAGAGAGTCACAAATTTTGTTATTGTTGTCGTAACTCATTGCTTTTGTTTGCTCGCTTTCTTTGGGAAACAAGAGAGAATCATCAGCTGTTACGTTTTAATCAAATGCCCTTTGTCTTTCCTACAAGTTTAAAACTCGAAATTCCACCAACAGCATATTTTTGGCCATAAGTCACTGATAGATCTGAAAGTCTGATTCCTCCATAAAAAGATTGTTCCATTATACATTAATTCTGAATTTTAATTTTCGAAGATTTTTGGCAAGTGTTCATGTGAAGAATTATGTCAGCGTGAAGTATTCAAACAAGGCAGTTGTGGAAGTTTATGAACCGATTAAAGAGGTAAGAGATTGTATTTATTTATTTGTGTTCGGTTTTCGTAGGGTAGTCCCCATTGCATTGTGTTTGAACACGTTGGTAGGTACACGATTTCGACGTAAAAATGCCGTAAGACCGTGCAGGAGAGGGTTCCTGCATTGACTGCTTGCAGGTTACCAGATGTGCACGATGATTTACGGCAACTTCGTCATGGGATTTAAATGACCTGGCATTATCTAGAAGACCGTTCGTGAGATGTTCTTTTATTTGATCTGTTTTGCTCCAACTGCAAACAAGCAAGGAGAAGCGGAGATTGCAATACGCAACTGTGTACATGTGGTATTTTAAACGGCGTATTGCAATAGTTTCCTTTGCTGTTAAATCTTTTTGCGACGATATTGCGTATTTCACACCAGACGAGTTGGCGCGAGCACTGTCTTATAGCTAATAATACTTCGTTACTTAATCATACATTTGATTCGCTGAGTTTGGTACGTTTGCAGAGGGCGATGTTTGCCAATCACAACACTACCCTCGCGGAGCACTTCAACTTTACTTAGGAAGCAGGAAGGCTTCGAACAAAGGGATTTGAATTGTAGTCTTCGTTCAGCACAAGCTAATGTGATGGAAAAGGTCCCATCTGTCGTTGACAAGGTCGCAACTATCTAAAACGTACCGCAGGCGTTGAAGTATCTTGGTATGTGTTGGGATGGGAGAGAAGATATTTAAAGCTATGTGACTTCATGTGAAATCTAAATGATTATACGGAGAATTAGGCAATCTATCTATTACGTAGCGTAAATATGTGGGGGCTCTATGACACCATCAAAATTCAGCCCTGATGTTGATTAAACTCGAATTCCATTTACTTTACATTTCCTATTATTGCTCTTTCTTTCACAGCTCCGTGTTTCGTACAAACCATTCATCTTTGGTGATATTACAATAGTGTATTGCAATGTTACTCGTGGAAGCCATGTACACTTCTCCCTGAACTTTGGTGATGGCTCACCAAATGTATCGACAACGTTTCAAAAAACAACCCATCGTTATAACAGGTAATTGCATTTTTTATATCAGGGGGTTGTGACACGTAATCGCATTTTTATATCAGGGGGTTATAACAGGTAATCGCATTTTTATATCAGGGGGTTATAACAGGTAATCGCATTTTTGTATCAGGGGGTTATGACAGGGCATCGCATTCTTATATTCGAGGGTTATAACAGGTCAGCGCATTCTTATATTCGAGGGTTATAACAAGTAAAGCATGTTCTATGAAAATCTTGGGATGTGCAGTATCAAAGTATAACTGTGTGTTATTTGTCGCATTATTGATCATTGATCAATCTCATAGGCTTTTTGTGACACGTGATCCAGCCTTGGGTATCACTTACGATTAATTTCGTTTCGAGGCATTAAAGCAAGTGATGTAAAGGATATCTCGACATTTTAAAATGACCGCGTGGTGACTTAACTCTACTTTTGATCTATTAGGAAAATGTCCTCATTAAATATTTTAGCCTCTTGATACAACTGCCAAGCTGTTTCCTACTATTCTAGAGGTGTTAGAGACGTAAAACTTGCTGACTATTGCATTTATTCTATCATAGCATAGCTTTTTCTTGCAGTAAACATTTGAAATTAATCTCGTTGTGTAAGGGACATAAAAAAAAAATAAAGGCATTGTTTGAATCCAAGGTTACGAAATCTTATGCTAAATTGAACAATACCTTTTCGGTACTAAATGCTTTCGCTATTTCGTGCAGTTTTAATAGCCCAATGATGTGGAGATGGCTCCTCGTGATGTCGATTTATTCTGCAGCCTCTAAGAAGTGTTTAAAATTCATTGTGATGATAAATATTTCTTTTCTTTTCAACTTTCGTGATCTATATAGCTTTTACTTGTATGGTAATGTAAAGGGAGAGAGTGTCAAGAACTTGCAATACTTTGCGGCAAAACACCATCTTTAAGTGCAAATAGCAAGCGTAGATGCGAGATGCAAGATAAACTTGGTTTCACGAGATTGTCATCATTACTGTGGGTCCCCTTTCTTTCATTATGAAATAGATAGTCTAAGGTTAAAGAGTATAAGGAAACAATTGTTTAAATACAGCTAAAAGTTCGCATCGTGTGTTGATTTAATTTTTTGTTAACGAAAGGTTGCTATTAAGTCTTTCCAATCTCTTTCAGGACGGGACAATACTTATTAACTGTAAAGGCTGAGAATCTGATCAGTAAAGAGATTACTACAATTCGATTATTCGTTTTTGAATATAGTTGTCAAAAACCACATGTCACCATACCAATTAGTGGCGTTAAGGTAAGAAATGCCTTGAAAATTCCCATTCATGTTTGGAATTTAGGTCTAATTAAGGAATTAGTGTAATGTCGCGTGCAAGTGGGGATCTCCCAATTGTGTGCTGAGGTTCTCAGGTTACAGGTAAGAGCAGTGGAATGCTTTGGAGCTCAGAATGTTCCTTGTCATTCGCTGAGCACGGTGAATCTAGTGCAACATAATGTAAAGTATGGATAGGATTTTGTTATGTGAGATTGAGCTAGCGTTCTTTTTGATAGTAGGGATCCAAAATAAAATTAATTTATTTTGACTGACTGGGATGAATTGTTGCAATACTGATACTGGCAAATTTTAGACCACTTGGAGCTTGGAGCTTGGAGCTTGACTTGCGAATGTTATGTATTGTATTGCATTAATTTACGATGAGAACAGCCTAATTTTGTGTAGAGAGGAGTGGGGATAGGGAAAGGGACTGTTAGATAATTACGTAATGCAAGATGACAGGGTAAAAGATTTACACTGATCTTTGCGAAGAATAGGTCTAATGATAACTTTAAAGAAGATCATATTGCTGTGACAGGTGGTTTTATGGTGTCACACATTTTGTCTCTGCTTTCCCTATTTCCGTAATCCTCACATTCGATGCCAAACATTTCCAACTGTTTTTAGTGTCAGAATAAGACATTTTTACATTCAATTCGCTTCGCTTCCTTGGGCCAAGAATCAGATGCGAAAGGTGCTCTAATCAGGTATTGCAAAGGATTTCAGAATCGCTCCTATTACACAATAGAGTTTGTCAAATAGCGATATGGCTGCTGCCTGCTACTCAGATTATGAGACGTTCCTTTTATGCCCTAACCATCTTTTCTATTTGTTTGCTGATTTATTGATTTTACTATGTTATTTAGAGCAGTTTCGTTATTGTTCCTACTTCAAATCTGGGACTTCCAATTGAGAGGCTTCCATTGTTGCATAAAAAAAACGAATTGCGTATTACCCCCCTCAGTTTCTTTCTGGAGCAGATAACTGGACTATACCTAATAACAGTGACAAAAGCATTATAAATTTTTCTTTCATCAACAGGTGATGACCTACTCAAGTCCGTTAAAAGTTAATATTGGATTGCGACTTAATTGTTCAGTCTCATTGTTGCCAATTTTCAAATGGAAGGTATGTGCTATAGTTATTGAAGCATTTTGATAAGGTGCCCATTTCACTATTGCTGCAGTCGCCTTTTGTGCACCATTACCTCCATTATTAACGTCGTCATAGCTCTCCTACTACTACTCACCATCTTGATGATGCTTATTATTACTGTTAGGATCGTCATCTTCATCTTTATCATAATTATCATCCTCGTCACCCTCCACTTCATTATCATTATCATCATAATCATCATAGCTATAGTCACTGTCACACTCCTTCTTATGAATACTATCAGCAGCATCATCATCATCAACATCAACATCAACATTATCATCATGATCCTCACCCTCATCATCCTTCTCCTCTTTATTACTGTTATCATCGCGATCTTCATGATCATCATGATCGCCATCATTAGTAACTATAATCGTCATTATCATCGTCACCCTCGTTCACCTGAGTCGTTATTCTCCGCATCGTTTATCGTCCTCTTTATTGCAATGTTTATGCTCATTCACATCCTCTTCCTAGGCCTCAGCCTCATCGTCACCGTCATTCTCATCCTCAGCCACAGCCTCAGTCTCAGCATCATCGTCATCCTCATTCTCATCCTCAGCCTCTTTCTATGCCTCAGGCTCATCGTCATCGTTATTGTAATTGTCATTCTTATCCTAAGCTTCAGCCTCAGACTCATAGTCATCGTTATCCTCATTGTCATGCGCATGCTCAGCCTCAGCCTCAGCCTCAGCCTCAGCCTCATCGTCATCTTAATTGCCATCCTCACTCTAAACGTCAGCCCCATCATCATTGCCCTCATCATTGTCATTTCCTCCTGCTCATTTTTAGTCTCCTTGTACAGACGTACCAACGGTCCTTGTGATCAGTCATCAGGCATACTCAGTTTTAATTCCATTGAAGTCTACCTCAGTTCATGTGTTTGCTCCTTTACTTACGTTTTTTTATGCAACGTTGCCAGATCCTCCGTGTTGAAAATGGCAAAAAGCAAGAAGTGAATGCTTCAGCTCTTGGTGTAGAAAAACGAACTCTGAGGCGAAGATCCCTCTTGATTCCAGCGTATCGCATCAAACCAGGAGAATATGAAGTCATTGTTAAAGTAAGTGTGGGACATTCAAATATTTTCTTAGGTTACTATTTGTCATAACTTGCGTTATATTGTAATAAAATATAAAATTCCAGTAACGCGGTGTGCATACGGTTCGAAAATCATGACAAGGGTCAGATTAACGGATTGCAAATCGCCATTCGCGATGGGATTTTTTGCACACCGTACTACTACCCGTACTACCATTATCACTACAACAACAACAACAACTACGACTACTACTACTACAACTACAACTACCCGTACTACTATTATCACTACTACAACAACAACAACAACTACTACTACTACTACTGCAACTACTACTACCATTACTACCAATATCACTACAAGAAGAAGAAAAACAACAAATACTACTTCTACTACTACTACCATTACCACCAGCACCACCACCAGCACCACCACCACTACTACTACTACTACTACTATTACTACTACTCAGTGGCGAAGTCAGAGGGCAGGCTGGGCAGGCTGGACCTGACCTAAGATTCTCAACAAAACGTTTCTCAAACACCCCCTCGCTCTAGTTATTGTCAAGATCTTAATTTATTCAATTCCATGGTGACTCACACGTCCTGTCACTCTATCTAACCCCACACAATCACAGACAAGTGTACACAAACACGTGCTCGTGATGTGGCTTCTCAAGCTGAGTTTGTTGATCTATCTTACTCATGCCAAGAAAATTGGCCTGACCAACGTCATAGATTTCCCCTGATTGTGACATCTGATTGGGTATTACAAATTTCGAGGCCTTTGTTTAGGGCAGTCTGGTCCGGCTTTGAGATGAAGAGCCGACTGCCTAAAAGGGAATGTAGAAGGTTTCATAAGATACGGGGGAAAGTATTGAAAAATTTACCGAAATGGGATTAATAACTCTTTATAAGAATGACAGGGAAATAGAATATGAGAACCCCCGTTTGTGCTTTCAAATCAGCAATGACTAATTCGATCTTCTATTGTTTTTTAGCCAATCGAAAATATTGCTTACGTTTTCATTCACACACAGCAAACGTGAAATTAAAGGTAATTCCCTAACCTTCCTTTCATTGGCTACGCTGTATCGATTGGAATGCAAAACACGAACTCAAAAAATGTACTCAGGCTCAGTCCAGAGGGCCGGAGTAGATAATTCTCAAGGTCATTCCCTTCTTTCTGCTGTGGATGAACGCAGTGACAACCAATTTCTTTGTTTCGCCTTGTGCTTTGCAAAATTATACATTCGCTTTCTTCGTCTCAAAATTATACCTTATAGTCTTTCTTTGCCACTTTCACGTTTGTTTGGACATGGCTGAAAGTCAAGATTGCAATTTATTATCAA
>JAAAKL020001526.1:0-30442 GCA_010016065.2 Carybdea cf. marsupialis auct. non (Linnaeus, 1758) | reverse complement strand
TTGGGTCATTCAGAGAAAGTCATAGATAGTGTTGCTCGTTGCAATGTGGAAAATTTTCTTTGTTTCATAACTCAACTCCAACATTCAGTTGATTGAGAAAGGTAAATCAGTTTTCCCTCACAGTAGAATGATCATTTTTCCTCTAGAAAACGTCAAAAATCACTAGTAACATAGGTTTTTGTAAATTTAACGATAAATCCCTACATGTATCTGACAAGTATATTCTGTTGCATTTAAGAATTTCTAGTTAGCAGTGATAACAATCAGTTCGTTTTCAGAGGTTGCGATTGTCACATATGTTAATTTTACAGATGATCCAGTTGCGTGGGCGCCACAAAGTGCATATATTCCGATCTGTGTATAACTATGCCACTGATCAATGATAGTTGTTGATAAGAGACTCACAAGAAAACAACAATATAACCAGGCCGCCTGATGACAACAATGTTGATTCAAGTTTACTAACAGTTCTCTGTCGGTCATTCATTATTGCCCTTCGATCAGTGCACGTCACTAATTGCTTAATGATAGGAGTGGCTACAAAAGGGGTTTTGAAAACGTTTCCGTCATTAAGTGATTACAAACAGGAGTGCCCATACTGATGTGATAGATGCTAAAGAACATGATCCTATGTGAAATGGGTAACCCAGGTTACTGTTCATACTCTGAATGACTTGCGAACAGGATGTATCAACCAGGTATATCTTAAAAAAAAGAAAATGCTAATTCTATCATATCAATTCGCTAAACAAGAAGTGCTATCCATGACGTATGAAACACCAACAGGAAGTAAAACTAATAAAGTACTAGTGTGTTTTACTCTGTTTAGTGATTGTGAAAGAAAGCAATACTTGCATTTCAGCTCAGTTATTTTTTAGATGCAGGGTAGAGGATGGTACAAGGCGCATGAAATAATTGAAATTTTATAAGAAGATGTTTTTTTAGGATTGAAGGTATTGACATACTACCTCCGTAGGATGCATTCATTTTAGGAAAAGACAGCGTAGATAAAGATGATGATGATGTCAATCAACTTTCATGGAAATCAGCTTTTGACCAAATTAAAAGGCCCAGTCTGCCATTGTGATTATCTTTATGATACATTAGCTCTTAAAATCAACGCAGAGCAACTGATGCTGCCAACGTAGATGTCACAGCGAAAACCCCTCAGTGAGGGAATGATGACAGAATTCAATAGAATTTCTGAATAACTTATACTGGGATAAATTACTAGTTCTTATTGTACAAGACATGGCACATCCACACAGTACAAGCAATACCACACAATAATTTTGTCAAAGTTTTTCGATAACTTTTTATCTATGATACGTCGAATCTGGACAAACTGGCCACGTTTTCGAAACTCCGCCCTCTGATCAGGTACTTGAATACAAAAGTTCTTGAATACCTCCATAAACCAAATGAATGAAGCAATCGATGAAAAGATTATTCCATACCATGGTACGTATGGTAGCAAGCAAAAGATTGACGACAAACCATATTCGGCTTGATTCAAAGTTGAGGTGCTAGATAAAACTTACGGGAATGTGGTACTGTCTGGACCGTATCAAGGAACAGAAACAGAGAGAGTTTTAGAGAAAACAAACATGATGTGTCCTCGGTGAATTTATTTTACTGAGTTTCCACCAACTGTAAACTACCATGTTTATACAGACACCTACTTTACTTTTTTACGATTACTAACACACTTAGGAGCTCACAACAGCAGCTAGCGAAATGAAAAATTGTGCCCTACATAGAACTTCAAAAGACCGAATTAGGTTATACCAAACCAATGAACAACCGCCAAGAGACATTTTGTCCGTGTTACGGTTGTGGGATGGAACGGCAAAGGGGAAGTATACTTCTCATCTAGTTTTCTTTAGTCAGAGCCATCATCAACAGTACGCAAGTGGAGTACGTCTTAACGTAAGTACCTTTAAGTCCACCATCTTTAACAGTATTACAACCAGTCTATGGGTTTTGGGGGATCAAATGTACCAAAATGTTACAAACTATTGAGTTCGACTTCAAATAAAAAGGTTGTGGTACGCCCTACATTCCTGTATACTTGATGTCGACATGAATGATGCTTGGATATGGTATCGGTTGAAAAAGGATGTAGACGTGTCAGCCTTTCCTCAGTTTGCATTTCAGCGTGAAGTTGTTCAATCGATCCTTCTTGAATATATTGCAGGAGAAATAGTGTGTCTTCGGATGTTCGAAAAGTGCCATCTTTAGTTAGATTTGATTCAACCAAGCAATAGCAAGTTTCTGCTGGTAAGTAGGGAAGTCGTTAATTTTACTATAGAATCCCTGCAATTGCTGTATTAAGTGAAAAGACAAGATGCATAAGGAATGCTGTGAGGCTTTTCATGGATATTAAGAGTTGTGTGTGGCATTGCTTAAGTTATGTTTCTTTCAGTTAGATTTATGAGAATAATTTTTTTACTATAAATATCATAAATGTCGGCCAAGATTAAGATAAAAGGAACGATTGATGTAAAACTTCTCTGTTATCCCTCCTCAAAACGGTCAGTGTATTCGTCTCTCATTCTGTACCATAGTTCTAGAGTTGCAAGCTATCTTTAAGCATGCTTACCACATTTTATTGACCTTAAATATGAACTTAAAAACGCAACAAACGCTACCCCTGCATTCCATCTACTTGATCTATAATAGAAATAGAGGTGTTCACATCTTATTGTAGGCGATAGAACACTCGATGATTTTTATATTCGTAATGTCAAATGATATCATGGTTCTTTAAATACAACGAATTTTTGGTCATCAAACAATCTGCTAAATGTTTATGAAGAAGCATTAATACATGTTCCTTAGCAGCAACATTTACACAAGAGCCTATATCGAAATAGAGTAAACAATGCTAGAAAAGGTTTCCTTGGCTTAACTAACACTAACTTTAGAGTATTTTATTTCGATTCTGTTCAATTTCATGCTGATAGATTAAAAAAGATTCATACCATCCAAGCTGGAGTGGAGGTTTGATTGGGTGGATATTAGGTCCGATTCCTGACATCTAATGAAAGACTTGCCCATCTTTTCAATAACGTTACAGTCACCTAATATGAAACGTCACCCTCAAACAATACGAAATGTCTATTGATAAAAGTATTCCAAATATATCTTTTGGGGGCACAAGTCACTCGCACAATAGTTCCTTGCTCTTAATCTTTTGTTTAACATCATTAAGTCTAAAAAATTAAGATAATTTTATTCACGCAATAAATTTTGAGCTGTGTTCAGATTATGTCAATGTTCGGTCGTTATACGACATCATCACCTCCAATTCTAAAAATAAAGTTTTTGGTCTCTAGCTAAATAATGAGTTACCTACATACCTTCAAACTTTAAAACCCAAGTATAAATACTTCCAGAGTAATTATTACTAAAATAGCCTTGGAGTCTTAAGTAAGCCAATCCGGATAGAATGAAACAGCAAGGATCCAAAGCAAATGTTTTCTCCTTGGAAATCCTGAAGGCTAAGCTTACTTCTTAAAATAATAACCTGTAGTAATGGCTCTCTATAATAAACTATTTGGCAATATCAATGAAACTAACTGTGGCACAAGGGTGCCCGTGATCAATACGAGTTAAAATGAAGCACGCATAACAGTATTTTTGCTCCATTAGATCTTTTTCTCACCTTTCATTCATTGGTCTACATTCAGTATTACTCACAAAGGAATTTCCGCATATGTTTGGACGCGTAACATCCCACTTTTACTCTATTCTAAATTAGACATGATCAAACAATGCTTTTTTGTTTTCGCAGTATTCAACCCTCTTATCTGTAAGGGTGCAGATACCTCTTTTTTAAGTTGTCCAATCACTGTCTTATTACATTGGAGTCACACTTATGTTTAGACATTTCTTCACTATCTGCTAAACATATGTTCGCTCGGTCATGTTTATAATCCTATTAAAATTCGGGGCATCCGTTATGGATAATGATACTATAATGGATAATAGTTAAGAAGTAGTTTCAAAACAAGAAGGAATAAAAAACACAGCTTTAAGAACTGAATAAAGTGCGAAGTCACAATAGACAAAAGAGCAATACATGAATACACAACCGAAGGAAATGTTATAAAGAACAAAGGTTCCTTATACGTAAGATATGATAATTGTACCCAGTCTTATAATCGTAATTTTCTGTTAGCTATTGCTTTGGATTAAAGAAGATCTTATATATTAGTATGATGTAAGTACAATATAATTCTATTATGAAGTACGTGCTTTAACATTTTCAAAAGAAGTACCTACCTTCGACCTCACGTATACATAACAGAGAGGTAGCATAACTCATGGAAACTAAAACGAAATCTTTTCTCTACAAAAGTTACGGTTTTACAGAAGCTATGGAACAGCGCCCAAAATCTTGGGATCAAGAAGCGTCCTAGATGTACCAAGTACGGAGAACCTTCTAGCACTACTGCTGTCAGTATAGTCTTCTAAAACAGCAAGTAGAGAGCCGTGACTGATTAAACCTTGACTGGTTCTTAAATTTTTACATGGTGAGCTCGACTATGTCTGCTTTTTGCAATATTTTAACAGAAACGCCTTCCCAGCGAAGTGAGTTCAGGGACGACCTTTGTAAACAAGTTACAAATTCGATAAAATTTCAATGGACAAGGTTGCTGACGCTTCCGTCATTTGCTTAATTATTTAGAAAAATGAGGTAACACTTTTCTATAACCTTATTTTCTTCTTCGGTTCCAAATTTAAGAGAAAATTCAGTGAAAGACTATATTTTAATATTGCACTCATTTAACTGAACTGCTTACGAAAATCTCATTAAAAACTTGCAGTTTGTTCCTGAATATGACTTTTTGCACTTTAAAGTACGAAAATCGTGGAAATCGATGGCAGAGTTCCTGGGAGTCATTGACGTAAAGTTATGGACACTATTCAAATAATCGATTGATTCTCTATGAAAACATATTACGTTTATGCTGTTGGCGTAAAAAAGCCTATACTTAGGGAAACCATTGTTGTTCATAAAGATTACCACAGTAATACAATCTCTACTGTTGTAAATCATATTAAACTTCGTAAGAATTTATTATTCAAATTCGCTTGCTATTGGCCTGTCCATTTGTGGGTTGCTACAAGCAAGTCACTGAGACTAGGCGAGGTAGGGCAACGCCTGCTCTGTGCCCTTTTGTTTTTGTATTCAACCTACCCTGGCAAACATATGTCACAGAAAAAAGTTATATGCATTTCACCTTTTCTACCACATTTTGCTTGCGATCTTTTCTTTTCGTCAGGGGGTACTGGTTTTCATGAGTGCACAAAGGCCTAATTTCTGGAAAATGTTCACGTGTTTTTGTCGCATTCCTTTCCCATACTTTAGAAAGAATGAATATATGATCTGCCTACCCTGGTCGGTTTTGGAAGATACGATCGCCTACCCTCTTTTGCAGAGCCAAGGATGTGAGTGGTGTGTTAGCATATACAGTATGTTGGGGCCTGGCGAAGGGTTGGATTCGTACTGACCCAGAGAACGTTGCCTTTTGGTGGACACTAGCATGAGGTAGATTTCAGGGATGGAGTGCATAAGGGTAGCAAAGACCGAGCTGGGGTGGAATGGGAAAGGACCTTCCCTAAATAGAACATTATCCTGACCTAACATGACGCTGCGGTTTTTCGCATTATCTACAGAGAGAAATTGCAATCATTTTCTATTATAAGTGATTATTGAAGTGTCTGCAAATCTGATGACGTACTTTTTATTTATCAGAAACATATCATGCGAACTTGAGTCTGGATCTGGCCTAAATTTAAGAACAAGCCAAGAGTAAATAGGTATCTTTAGTCGCACATAATCCCTAAGTTCTCATCACTTGCAATAGCTTGAGCGTAGTTAAAAATTAAAAATTAAAACGTTGATAATTTGTCATGAACTTCTGTTATTTGAAACTACCTCATCAAAAACGTGTCGTAAGTTTTAACAGCCATAATCTATGCTTGAGCAGTCGTAGCTCCCTTTGGTATGAAGTATGAACCCTTTCGTAAATAAAACTAACAAATAAATATTTGACTAGGCGCTATAGAAGGTAGCAAACATAGTCGCATACAGTGTTCAGCTTAATGACTGGCATAGCTAATTTGATGCCAAAGTGAAAACCAAATAAGGCAGATTCTCGCTCAGAACAAAATATCCTCTTGTTGCCCATGTATAACTCCATAAATTGTCGTGAACTTTTCTAGGCATTATAATCTTTCAATGTTGTGATGAGAAATACTACGAGCGGCAATTTTATTGATGTTATACTTACTTTATTTTTAAGCAAATAAAGAGAGTGGGACTTAAAAAGCAATTTCTCGGAGAGTAGAAGGATTTTGCAACGAAATTGACAAAAAAATTCAGACAGACAGATCACTCCACC
Organism: Carybdea cf. marsupialis auct. non (Linnaeus, 1758); assembly: GCA_010016065.2. NCBI lineage: Eukaryota > Metazoa > Cnidaria > Cubozoa > Carybdeida > Carybdeidae > Carybdea > Carybdea cf. marsupialis auct. non (Linnaeus, 1758). The sequence goes on along the minus strand of JAAAKL020001526.1, from coordinate 24,029 downwards.
CCCCTCCCCACTCCACCCCCACTCCACCACTTGGTAACTGGCCATTCACTGCCACTGTATAATTATACATTAACTTGTAGATGATATTTAAACTTTGTACGATCTTTAACTTATTGGTTTTGAGGTTAGAACATTAGTCAAAACATAGAGTTTTAGGATTCATTACACTGTTCGAAACGGAGTCTATTACTTCTACATACATTCTACTATAGAGTAATGGACCTTCATGATATTTGATTATCCGCGTTCTTAGTGAAAGAGTTCTTTTAGAAGCGTAGCATATCCAATGTACGTACTCAAAAGAAAGATTTTCATGAGAGCAAGTGTAATTTAGGCGAGCAATAGTTTTTCTCACGTGGCAAATAATGAAACTGACACTAGGTTATGGGATGTTATCTAATCTCCTTTAATTTCGCTGCAAGAGGAAAGGTTTTAAAATAATACAGGAAACGATTAACATAAAGAAGGAATAAGTTAAGACGGCTAAGAAAATGCGTCGAGAACTGTCCTTTGTTCCTAAGCAATCCGCAAATACAGTCGTCTTTGAACAAAGCGCTTTATTCTCTCACGACGTTCAACAGCACATAAACACTACGGGCTTACAGTGCCGTACTAGGGCTAAAATGTTGAGGTTCCAAGTTTCAAAGTTACTGAATTTACTGTAAGGGGCTTGGATCCATTGGTTGATATCAAATAAAAGTGCACTATTGCTACGTCAGTCCAAACTCCATACCAATCTTTTACAGCTTAGTAAAAGGCATTATCGTACTGAGATCGCAAAAAAATTCTGATAACAAATTATTGGAAAGAAAGTAACAATCCATCACTTGTTACTCAGCTGCCTTAAATATAAAACAGATTCCAGAGACACGAAATCCGTTTTGTCGAATCTTATCAGGAAGATTATGTCTGAACACAAGCTATTAGCTACACGAGAACACCGAAAAACCGAAATACAAGAGCAAACGTATATTGTTCCTTTCCACAAATTTGTCGTCTACATAACGAAAATAAATGGTAGGTTTTGGTAGGATTGATAAAGTTCTTTAAGTTACACAAGGCATTAAATTTCACCTTGAAAAAGGAGGTGAACAGCTCCTTGTCATTTCTTGACGTTTTGCTGGAGAGGAACGGCACTACATTAGTGGCTAGTGTGTGTAGGAAACCTACATTTTCTGGTCAATACATTTCTTGGACAACACATTTCTTGGAAAATACATTTCTTTGTTTTTCTGCCCCAAAACACGCATTTTGAACCCCATTTACACCTTGATTAACCCCGCATTCATGGTTTGTTCAAAAGAGAAATTATTGTCAGAAATCGATTTATTAAAGCAGATTTTTCGGTCAATGGGCTATCCTGAAGATGTCTTCTACTTTACCATAAAGGCAAAATTATTGCAGTTTTCAAGTGGAAACCCTTTTGGACCAAGTAGATCCCCCGTCTACTTAAAACTGCCCGGGATTGGTAACATTTCCCTTCGATACAAAAACCAGAGCAAAAAGGGAAGTAGTGTACGTTTTTGGAGGCTGTAACCTCGCGCATAGTTTATGCCAGTACGGAAGCGTTTCCATCTAACCACAAAGACCGTGTACCTCCCACAAATTAATGTCTACTCGTTTTCTTGCCAGTGTGAGGCTGCATATGTCGGCCGCACGATTTTGAGGTTGGTTCACAGAATTAATCAGCATGTTTCTTTCTGTATTCACCTAGCATCAGCTCGTACAAGAAAACAATAACCTTGCGTTTCAAAAACATAAAATAATACTAAACATCATTTGCTTAAAAATCAAGACTGTGCGAAAATTTATACGGAGGGCCACTTCCGTATAACAGGTAAAGCTAGATTTACTTTTCACTTGGCCGTTCTGTAATACGTCCACATCAAAGAAAGAAACCGTTGCTTTGTAGACAAAAGGAATTGGTCTTTTCATTGGGCCTTTCCCGTTAATCATTCACATCCGCAGACACTGATTGGGAAAAACAACAACAATCTGGCGGCCAGAGTTATGATTGGATACTTGAAAAGACATTTGGGTATTAGTTTCATTTTTTCCTTTTCAATTTCTTATTCAGACATTTTTGTACCCTGAGGAGTGCCAGATGAAAAGATCTTTTCTGTACATCATTGTTTTCGATTCCTCGTCCACTTCTTCAGAACAGGAAAAAAGGGAAAGCAAGATTGACCTGAAAACAAAATTGAACTCATTGGCAACCAGTCTCTCAAGTTGCTGGAGTCTAAAGTAGAGAAATTGACATACTTGGTGAAGTCTTTCTCAAGGTCTTCCAGGGAGCAGGGACCTACTCCAAGTTGCAAACAATTAATACTTCCATGGCCCACCAACGTATTACAGTAAATAATGAATTTGATACAGTCTTGCACAGCTTTCACTTTAAACAAATCGCCTTACATCAGATTTCTGTCGTGAAATGATTCCCCGTGAGATTGGTTTTTCAGCTTCTGTAAGCTTCGCAAGTCAACGACATTTAGATGTTATTATTTCGGTATAGGACTAACGCTTCCTATAAGATCGTATGGTTTGCTAGTTGTGTCACCACTCGCAATAGAGGGAAGAAGAAGTAGCGCTCACCAAAGCTTTTTACCCAGCCCTCCAGATTTTGATTCAGTGTGTGATGCGGTCATCAGAAGGGCACCATGCACATTTAAGCCACCTAGGCTGCTGGCAGCATTAACACCATTGCGGATTCAGTCTCGATGGAGCACACTCAACACTATTTCTGAGCGAATTCCACGGCCACACGTTGTTCATGTGTAACTCGCTACACTATTTGTTGACGCTCAACAAGCAAGTATTCTCTGTCCTGTGACAGCATCGTTGTCAACCATCTTTCCATGGTCTTTCTTCAGCCAGATCCAAAGGGATGCTTTCTCTATAGCCATGTGTTCACGTATCCTCTAACTCAAACTCTACTATGTCTATGGTTCTCAGTCCACTCTTCCCCTTGGCATGACTTTGTACACTCTTGGTATCGCTTCCCTTTCGACCCATATATTCACCACTTTGCTCGTCTAGAGATCATGACTTACAATCAAGAGCACATTTTGGGATATACGAGAGTCCTGTGGGCAATTGAAATGTTTGGCCTTCAGTAACGCAGTGCTGAGCGGCCTCTTAAAAACTACAATAGTTCAAAGGAGACCCTTCCCAAATATACGTAATATGATGATTTCTAGGACAGAGGAATCCAAACAGATTTATTGAAGAACAAAAATAGATGTCATGATTTGATATTACCAAGCTTGTACAGACGCTAGATGATCTTCCTTGAACAGATGCCAGAAGTTGAGCTGTATCAACAATGCTCAAATAGCTTGTTGAATATGTAAGGAGATTTAGTTTAACGGACAGCGATTCGATCGTATAGCTCAAGAGCACTTGATTTTAGCTTTGGATGAAGTCCATTAAGTGAAGTACTGACACAGTAGGGTCTAGTTTACATTAATAAGGATTTAATGTTATTAACAAGAGACGAGCAAATTCTCATGATTGTTGGTACATTACTGTCAGATTGCTGACGAGAGGTACTATAACTCCATACTTCATTCACCTTCAGCTATCAAATTTGTGGAAGTATACAGTACTGCCTTTTCATTGTTAAGTGCAAAATTTGATCACCCTCTGTCCACGTGTGTCTCCAACAAGAAAATGGTCTATTTTATCGGAAGGAATGCTCAAACCATTTTTATCTTTGCATCCTTTGTGGTCTACACTGGGAAGGTCCTTCTCATAGTATTTTCCTCGCAAAAGGAGGTAGGAAAATACAAGAAACTTTTCCCCAAATCTCACAGCGAAGTATTCGATGATTACGCTGTGGATATGACACCAATTACCTCGATATTTTCAATATGGATTTTTATATACTTTTACGAATCGCTGTTGGTCATCTACACAGTGACTCTAGCATGCAGACCATTTGTAAATAACATTTTTTCATGTCGATATTTTGGATTTTTCACATCATCGTGCCTTTTTCATATTGCTTGGCTTGTATTCTGGTCAAGGGAAAAATTGCCACTGTCCTACGTGTTCATGGTATTTCAAACTGTCACTAAAGATATGGCCTTGGCAACCGCTTACCGTGACCTACATAAATTTGCAAGGGCTTTTGTCGATGGACACACCCAAGACAGTCCAGCTAACCTTTGGGCTCTGAACAAGGTTCGCCACAAGTCCGACATCTTGTATGTTCGATTACTCTTTCACAACGGACTGATGTTCTCTTGTGCTTGGGGTGTAATATTAACCCTGGTTTCCACCGCAATAACACTGAGCTACGTCTTGCACGCTACAACTGTGCAATCGTCAGTCATCTGTTTGATATTGTACATCTGTGCAATCATCATCTGGTTTGTTGTTGAGAATTTCGTCTTTGAGAAATACACAAGATACACGTTTTCAGAGTATCCAATGCTCATTGTTGCTTTAAGTGGAATATTGGTGCGAAGCTGGAAGGAAGGAAGTGATCTTGGAATATTCATTTTGTGTAATTTACTCTTAACTACCTGTCTCTTCATGCTTCGTCTTGTTTTAATTTGGGTCCGCGAACACCGAAGGAAAATCAAGAAAATCGTAAAGATGAAAGTAGTAAGAGAGCAGGAAGAAACACTATGGCTGTGAAATACGTGAGATAAACATGGATTTTTGCGTACATTTTGTTGTCATAATCAACATGGTATCTCAATAAACGATGATAATTAGGATGATGGCTTGAGAGCAACTCTAAATTGTGTGGCAAAAGTGTTTGGGAAACAAATGGGAAAATGCAGGATGTGCTAAAAACTGGTTTCCTCACTTTATATGTATTGTAAAGTTTAGATAGCACTCTTCTCAAAACCTTGGAGAGGAACCGTTTTATAACGCCTTCTAATTCTGCTTCGTTGGACAAGAATGTGATGTTTCAGACCTTTTTGATATTCAACATTTTCGAGCGTCCCTTCCTTGCAATGTTTTCTATTTCCCCCCTGATTTAACTCTTTCACTTGCATTATTGTAAAGATATGGTTTGCTAATAAGTATTATAAAAGAAGCACTGAGTGTTTGCTCGAATGAACTTGCAGCCTAGTTACACAAAAATCAAAGATTATGAAATTAAAGACATAAAAAAATCCATTTCTTTAGGAAGATGAACCTGTTTTCGGTAACACCTTGGTACCAGGGTTCAGGTGCGCGTCTTACCAAGTGTCTCAGATGCAGCTTTAATAGATAGTATGTATGTTGGGAGGGAAAAGGGGGATTAGTTATGTTAAGCAAAAGATCGAAATGTCAATTGGAATACAGAGACAACTGATCCGTTCCAAATAAAGTACTAAGGCAACGATACCAAAAATCTTTTTCTTGTGGAAACATATGATTGTCTAAATCGCAGTGGCAACCCAACCGTCCATATCCCGCGCATAAAATGTTGGATTCGTGAATCATTTCATCTCTAAGTATAAATTTGCAGAACGTGTAAAGGTAGCAATTTCAATTATCCCTAATCATAGAACTTTGAACAGGGTTCAAATGACAACGTCTTCATAGAAATGTTACCAAATTTGAGAAAGGTATCTCAACATGTGTTCAAGATATCGCCTCCAAAGTTTTGTTTGGCTATCTTGATAAACAAAACAAAGGCAGCACAGATTTTCGTTGAACTCTTACATTTTATTAAGTTATGATATCACTCACTGAATTAAAGTATAATTATATATAATTCCTGACCAATCTTATTTTATTTAAATTCTACGTTTCATTCTACGTTTCATTCCTGAACCTGCAGTGCTCTGATAAAGAAACTCGACGAGTGTATGGACGCAACGGTTGGTGACATGAAAATTATGCTGGCGTCAGCACTTTTGTGATGATATCATTTTCGCAGAAATTTTTCTGAATTCAGCTTTTCCTTTGTATTATAGAATTGATAATCGTGGTATTTTGATGAAAGAAGGTATCAGATTGACTCTATCGATGCGTCTTTAAAAGCAAAATGGATAAACGAAGAGGGAACATGTGCCCTGTTCCCCACGATTGCCACGGTAGAGAATTTCAAAAATTTATGGTATGTCATAAATCAGGAAAATTTGAATAATCAGTGTACACTATTATTTCAGTGTGGAGAGATTAGAAAGCACGTCACCATGCCAAGATGAAATATCTGATCATCCAGATCATAGGTCTAGCTGTAAACAGACTATGGCCTGAGAGGCAGGTTCGGCCCTCAGCTGCTCGTACATAAAATAAATGATGACGTCACAGCCATTAGACACAAATGTAATCAGACTCATTGGTGTGCCGGACATTTTTCGTTTGAGTAGAGGGGCGAGGGGTCTTTTTGTCCCGAAATGTTTGATTGCCCGAAAATGTATGTACAGAACTTTGCCAAGGGTGTTCGATTTTCGAGTTCTGATAAGAGAAGATCTCAAACAAAACTACAAATATTATACTTATTTACATATCATGACTATGTATGCATATTGAGTTTTATCTGTATCGTTGCATTACTTTTCCGCTGCCAGAAAGAATTTTGTTGCCTTAGTTTTGGGCGTTGTACCTCCCGGAACCTCCCAAGCTAATATGAATGAAACTTAACTAAGGGTGTTCGATTATCGATTTCTGATAAGTGAAGATCTCAAATAAAACTACAGATATTATACTTATTTACATATCATGACTATGTATACATGTTGAGTTTTATCAGTATCGTTTCATAACTTTCCCACTGCCAGAAAGAATTTTTTTGACCTAGGTTTGGGTGTTGTTCCTCCCTGCACCCCCCAAGCTAATATGAATGAAACTTAACCAAGGGTGTTGGATTTTCGAGTTCTCAGCAGGGAACACTACTTTTTATTTATCACTTATTTTCATAGGAGCGTCTCTTTAGTTTTCAAAACTGCTATCAATAAAGGTCCTTTTCATTGCAAATAACATCGCAAATTTATGCTTTGTAGCACTATTTTTTACTACTATATATTTATAACCAAAGATGTTCTTTTTCCATCGTTTCGTCTTTGGACCGCGTCCGAAAAAATTGCTTTTTCCAACTTGTGAGGGCTGCACTCCCCATTCCCGAGCTCATACGCTTCTCACCAAACCATAAACATTTGTTCTAAACAAAACAGCATTTGTAGAATTTTTCAACATTAAGCATCATTGTATAACAAGTTACACTAGATCCCCAACCTTCCCAGCGTTAAATTCGTCATACGTGGCCTGCCTCAAGCTCCATGGTTCTGTTACCAGTGGATGTATTGAAGCTTACATACCAAAATGGGACATCTCCAGTGGCCTGCCGCATGGTGTGCTACTTGAAAATGAATCTATACCAATGTAGGAAATCTCTCACTTCAAAGTGTCCAGATAGGCGACGTGTCCCTTGCATCTCATTTCAGGATTGAATCAGATCCCTCTTTTGAGACGTAAAGCGTAGCATCCTGTCTTTGTGGCTGTTTTACCAGAATCGAATGCTGTTTGAATCGGTTCACTACCAGGTGTAATATATCCTTGTATTTGGTCTAATTTATTGCAATTTGAGCCGCAAATTCTAGAGTCGTATAAGGTAGACATTATCCAGTGCAAAACGAAGATGACAAAGTTAAAAACTGCTTGGTACAAGTTACTAGCTTCATAACGGAGTATTCACTTACCTTACCTCTGCTTACGAACCCCAGGGCAACATTATTTTGACACTGAGATCTACTCAGATATGTTTAAAAATTACTTTGAGAATATAGCCTTCGAGCTAATATAAAGCTATTAGCGCACCCTGGTAAATTTGGGACAGAAGGTTTTGGGTAATACTATAGCCAACCTTACACCTGCTCAACAGCAAAAGAAAAAAAGAAAGCTCTTTGACGAATACAGATACCAAAGCAAAATGGCTCTGTACTTTTTCTTTGGATTCATATCCACCTAACAATACTGATGATAGCAAATTGACATCTCCATTTGCACTATTGGCTCGTTGACTTTGAGGTTGGAAACATTCGAGACATGTTATTTAGGTCAGAAATCACAGAGTTGAGTGGAATTTGTGACATGACATTTCCAACGATTCACTTTGGTATGTAAGCTACCTATATGAGAAAACTCAAAAATGAAACTCTATTGCATGACCTCAAAGAAAGAGAAAAATCATCTTTTCATTTCATATGTTCTAAATCGATCGGAATGAATTGACTATCCTCTAACTCTGTGTTACAGAATATAGAAATTTTTGGAAAGGTCTTTCATGATGGAAGACTTGTTTGTCACCCATTTTAATCAACACAGATAACGGCAATGCTTTTGCTACTCAATAAAGGCCTAAACTGAAAAGCATTATCAATAAGTTAGCAGATTTTACTATGGCTTACGACAAACTTTAAGCAAGTCTAGTCTTGAAAAATACCTCCTCACAAAGGTATCCGATTACTCTTTTTTATCAGGGCTTTTTACTCGTGCATCAATGTTATCTAACTCTTTTCAAGATTTTTTTACTGAAAGCGAGTAATTTCTAATCACGCCAAAGCGCACAAAACAAGTTCGATTATCACGCATACATCATTAAAAATAGATGACAAAGGAGTCGTTGCTGAAATCTGTGTTCTTTCCACTGAACATGACATTTTTAGTTGATTATCGATCAGATTCGGCAGGGTCGCATACAAAGAAATCAACTTTTCACTTAATGGGTATAGCTATAAATAGGCACTTATTAAGAAAAGTTAGTCAACGATTAAGGATAGGCCTTTCCCTTTATTCCTGGAGCACGTTGCATTATGGAAGTTGTATTTAACGTTTTAGCAGAGAAGACTAAAATTTATAAACAAAACAGTCTTTCAAGCGTTACTTCGATCGGATCTAGGAAGTATTGGCGGAACAAAATGGACAGTGGTGGTTCTGAAACTGATTCTACATCTTTACAAAGCTTTACAATAGGGTCAGTCTAGTCAAACTCATTATTTTCTTTCTCGAATGGCACCGCTGTGATAAGTAAGATAGCATAGAGAGCTGTCAGTCTGGTGCTTCGCACCGCATTTATTCTCGTTTTTGTCTTTCGTAAATATTACGTGATTGCCACCTTTACTACTAATGCTGCTCTCTCAAAGGAGGGGTTAAATATGAAAAATGGGCACTGCCGCAGGGAAGGAACCAAGATAGCCTCGGTTATAGTTTTTAAAATGGTATGTTTTGTTTTTCCTAATTATCGGAAGAACAACTTGCTAATATGACTTTGCTGATTTACGAGATGAGTCTCTCTAAATATTTTCCACTTTTCCTTAAAAAAACAACAACAGGATATCCAAACGAGTAAATAGGAACACGTGCATCTAACGACTGCTGACCCTCCATCCCTGATTGCTGATTCTACTACTATTACGACAACCAGACAAGCTGCTGTTGCTCCTTGTCCTAGTACTACCCCTCTTAATACTAGTGTAGGAGCTACCAACGTACTATTTTTATCATTACTGCAAGTAAACTTGTGGTCATCGGCGTAGATTCTCGTGGTCCCCTTGCCTTTTCAGGATGGATGACAACAGCTGCCTTATCCCCCTACTTTTGGGCCAAGAAATGTCAAATTGTCCACGTTTAATCCTTTTGACCCCCTCCCCCCACATTCTTACAGCGATCTGCGCCCATGCTTGTAGTACTCAAGGAAGGAGATTACTCTGAGGAAGTAGGAGAAGAAAACATGGGGACAACGCAATAATAAGTCCTCCACAGGAAAAGTTGATAAGAAATTTCAAGAGTGATGAAGTGATAAATTATCAACGAAGCAAACTCATTCATGTTTAATAAATAGTAAATCATGGGGTTTTGGCGCTCGAAATGTAGATACAAATGCCACAAACTGTATATGATATAATGTGACACGTATCACTGTCAAGTTACAATAACTACGAGTTGCAAATGAATACCGCAGGTATCTCGTTTCAATTAAAATGTGATGTAGCAAAATTACGTATAAATGACGTCATCAAAGATTTAACATTACTGAGCACAAAGTGGTGCACTTTAGGTGAATATCGCCTTACGAAATATTGCTCTTTTTTCAGCTACTCGTTCTGCTTTGAAGAGAGAAAAACCATTCCAAATTTAGATAAACGAGTGTTTTCATTACATTAATCAAACATTTTTGTTCTTTCCATTTATAAGTAGATCAAATCATAAAAAACAAATGACGTTGCATTTCTTACGTCCAGACTTCATCAACTAAACTTTAATACATGATGCAGATGTTGCCCACGGTTCCTACGCCCCTGCTTAGAATTAAATGGAACTGGTCTGGTACTGTGTAAGTTTAATCGGCAGTGGATCTTGATCTACCATGTCACAGGTGACAAAAATTTTGTAAAGAAAACTTAGTACGACGTTTTAGGAAGAAGAGTTGTGGAGTTTTTCACATATTTTCACCTGAAAAGTGTGACGGAAAGAGGTTGTTGTTGCACCCCATCTAAAACCGCTAGGAGAGCCAAGATTCATTCGTCACATATACGATCTGTCCCGATATTGCGATCAGTAGTATACCACTTAATGTTTTTACTTCTTTTAACACTGCTTCTGCTAATACTACTAAAAACTCAGCTTTACATTTTTGTAAATTTTTGACTTGAGCGGCCTCCAAACCCCCTCTGAATACTTAGTTCACGACCGTATTTCACTAGTGGTCCTTTTTTACAATCTTGTGATCAAATCTGCCTTGTTTCTTTACTAGCCGCCAATGTATGCTTTTGGGATTAGGTCCCTCTCGACCATCTTGAATTCTTTCAAATGTAAAATTACCAAGAGTTGAAGTTTAGTCATTTTTTCTTTTGATTTATTGTCATCGTTTCACTCAGAGGTGATAGATTCTGAGTAACGGCAATTGTTTGCAGCCTGACGTGTCGGTAATCCTTAGGATGCGAGATCCAGCTCTTCGGCGTGTCAGGAACTGACCAAGATATTTAATAACTTTCTGTATTACTCCCCATACTTGAAGGCACCGTTTGCTGTACTTGTAGGCGCTACGATAAATATATCTGTGTGATTCTTCTCTTTGATGCCGAGGTCAATTTTCAAATCACCTCGATATGCGGAGTGAAAGTGATTACGTCACAAATCAAAAGTTTTGGAAAAAGCAAGATTTGACTCCAGATATCTATAAGCTTCCCCGGAATAGGCTGTTTCCCAAAAACCAGACCTGTAGTGTATGTAGTGTTTAAACTAGAGGCGTTTGAATTTAAAAAATCTCTGGTCAAAACTCTGTTGATACTGCCTGGTTCCTTACGTTATGAACCAGCATCAAATAACAAGGTTTTGTTAGGGAGATTTAAAACTTTGAAAGCTGATATCTCGGAGTTGGGAAAGTGTAGTGTAGTAAGCAGTAAGAAGACAAGGATGTAGTCTCAGGACTGGTTAAACATGTTCTGATCACATCTACAAAAACACACCTATTTACAGAATACTAAGGAACAGGAAATAATATCAATGCATGAACAAGAAGGAAGAGTCGTTCCCAGACTTCAATCACTATCCACAGGGGAACAGCACGACTCTACAGAAAGGGCAACACTGCCAATTTTGGTCATTGACGTTCTTACTAATAGGGCAAGATGAAAATTGCGTACTTTTTCCGTAATTGAAACTGTTTCAAAATCGTGACGTCACACTTTCCCAACGCATTGGGAACTCCCGTTATGACACGAGATACAGATGATGGGATATATAAATCCACAACTAAAGAAGTAATGGGAAGATTTTTACCAACAAAGTTTACCTACCTCTGTTGGTAGCGCGCACACCGCGAATGCATGGGTCACAAGTTCGAATCCGTTGGTGACATATCTTTCTATTTTTCTAGAGTTCCTTGAAAAGTGGAGTTGTAAATGCACAATAGATGTCCATAGTGAGTAAAATACTATTAAATTTAGAAAGTCGATCAAATCCTTAAACTTTACGGATAGCAAACAGCTCAACATAATCAGTTTGAGAAATTTACGAAATTAAATCTTCATGTTCACGTTCTCATCGTAGTACCTGAACAGTAACTTTGTTAATGACGTGACTATCGTGATCGGACACGCATCAGACATTCCCGAGATATGCGCAGAGAAGTGCTTTAAGGCAGTTAGTCCATTAAAGCGGCAGCCTTTTCACTTTGTTGTTAATCTAGGGCGCGAGATGAACTGCTTTTGAAATGTGATAGTGGTGGTGTCATACATACCTCCCACAAAGAATCACAAACAGCAGAAATTCTCTGCAGAAAAAGCACCGAGAATAAACCTGGTCCATTTCCCATATCATGTAAATTGCACGTACTATCGGTCTTAACATGTACAGTCGGTGTTTACACTCAGTTCTATGTTCCTTTATCGTTCTAAACTATCATCGAGAAGAGAGGATTCCAAATAATCTGTTTTGATAACATACTAGGGAAAGAAAAATTTTGATTCGCCACCGGGATTCGAAACCCATTGCTCACGTAATGTGCTCTACGACCTGAGCCACATCAGCTCCCAACTCTACACCGAGGGGTAAATCACACCTTGAGAAAGATGTACGTGATTATTTGATAATTATTGTTTTGATATTTCAGTTTATTTTTCAATTTTTGTTTAATTTTTTCTTTGATTTTTTGATATTTTTACTGATTTTTGTTATATTTGCCAGATGCGTATGTGATTTTTTTAAATGATTTACCCCTATCTGGGCACCGTTGCTTTGAAAACTACTAGGCCTATTATTTTCATCTAGTAATCCTTAACTCTAGCAATCTTACCAACAGATTTACATCCACTAAAGTTGCTATTAATTATTCACTGCAGAAGGTTTACTATGAAAAGTGGTCAAAAAAATCTCACCAACATTATCCTTTAGTAAAATATTCTACCCATGTCTTATAAAACGTGGACGTGATCTTTAAATGATATCCTTTAGGATAAACTCTTTTTTGCCACACCCATCAGTAAGATGCTGTTGTCAACATTTTCAAGAGCATTAGCAGATTTCAACTTTTGTGGTGAAGAAGGATACGACTCTCTAGCCGTTAATCGTGTTTCTCCAACTAATGGATGAAAGTGAACGACGACACAAACACAGCGATTTCCTTATTATTTCTATAGGTCATCTACTCACAGCAAACCTCAACTAAATTCATCGTTTCAATAATTTCAATAGCAGATTTGAATCGGTACCACTTTCAAAATTCGATGGGCAGTTTCAGACTATTTGTTAGACACTACTCTGTTTATTCAACAGCTGTCCTTTAAGGGGCCGTGATCTAGAAATACCGGTCTTTCGGCTGTACTACCATTCCTATCATTCCCAAGGATAAGGTTCAAATTGACCTAGCTTTTTACAACGTAGCCAGCCGCTCTACTCTGTCTGTAGACCGATAGGAAATTGTTGGTCCTTTCGCTATCATTGTATTTGTACTTTTCGGCAGATTTCGTGATAGCATCGCTACAGTTCATCGCGATTTTGTGAGCTCTAGGGTAAAAAAATGACCGGGTTTTATCTAATTAAGCAACAAAAAAGAAACTTTAACTGGAAGAGACGTGTAAAATGCTTGAAAGTTAGAGATGCACTTTCCTAGAATCTTTCTACATGTAGGGGCCTACTGTTCTAGAATCAGATTAGGGCTAGTGTTAGGGTATTAGTATCTACTCTCACATAGGGATTCTAGGAAAGTACATTTTGGCAAGAAAATATCATTTTATAACTTGGCAATTCTAGGTAAGTATGTACCCGAAATTTCCAGCATTTTATTACGACTCGTAACAGGAGCCCAAAGTCAGGATTGATATCAAGTGCTCACAGGGATACGAGAGAACACGTAATATGATAGAGAAACTAAATTCTACCCAGGCCTAAATAATAACAGAGGCCAACTAAGTATCTTAATAAACAGTATCCTTCTCTGTTATGTACCTATGCCGTGGTTTGCTGCTCTAGACTCTGTCTAGTGGTAAAATATTTAATCAGGTGAGTGTTAAATATAAACCGATGATAAGATGATTTCAAGAAAAGACAACTGAGTGCCTTAAGAAAACAGCACACCTTACATACGAAGATAAGGGGAGATTCATCATCAGGGGAGATTACCAGGGTACGGTACCTAATATCTGTATTACAACTAAAAATGCATCGTCCTGAGGCATGCACCTCGGTAATGCCTGCTAGAAGGCTGGTAGTCAATTGTTTCAAAGCAACGTCACTGTCGAGCCCCCATATACATGGTGCAACATTTTGTATCAACATGTTGATTGAACACAACTCGTTCTGAAGGCGCTGTCTTTTTGTACAAATGGGTTTTACAACTGCCTTTTCATTTGAAACGACAATTTTTTTAATATTCATGTTAGAGAGAAAAGCGACAGCTGAAACGCAAGCAATTATCCTATTCCCGTCTAAAAACGTATATGAAATCTTGTAAATTCTTTCTTATCTTGCCTTCCTCCCTAGCCCTCTCATATGACCCTCATAAATGCACCATCCCTTGGTTGATTTGCCACAACATGCTGTGAAAGATGGTACAACAAATTGGGCACAACGTATTGTATCAACATGCTGCACTAAATATATGGGGCATTAGCAAAATTTGGTTCATCACAAAACTAGAAAATACTTTATCAAATCATTAAGTAATAGTAAGTAATTTAAATTAAGTATTAACATGGCATCTGATGTGGGTACATTTGAGTGGCATTTCTATGTTAATGAAACTGCCAGCTCCTTAATCCCAAACCACTATTGATATCCATGTTTACATAAGTAATACCTCTTCCCATCATTCTAGATGTTTCTTAGTGTTTGGTATATCACAACTTCAAATGTTTCGCAAATGTTTGTAGAAAGCAAATCTGTGATGTACTTTTACAATAATCATTACATAGAAGTTGCCAGGGAAGCATTGCCATGTTTTCGTACATTTTCAAACAAAGAGAACTTTTCAGGTGAATTATCAGATTGTAAAAGAACGGACTACCTGCCAATCTTAATCTCCATTGTTTCTCAACTTTTGCATGATTCAATCCTTAGGCTGCACATATGGTGTAAAATACATGTTTTCTTCAACTGTCCTATACGTGATGCTGGTGCAACTGAAATATTCTGCCCTTCTTAATCAATTTAAATATCCTCACAGCTAAAGAAACCAGAGGTATCCAATCTGGCATCTTTGTACGAGAAGCAGAATTGATAACAAGATCCTATTGCAGTATACTTGGGAGGAATAATGGAAGTTTTGTGAATTACATGGTATTGGATGTAGAAAAGAAATTTCAGATGTCAAACTTCCAATTATATTTTCAATTGCATGTGCTACCTGTTTGCAAAATTGGTGGGCTCTCAAGATTTGTACTTATGGAAAGCAGATTACAATGTAACATTAAATTTTGTACCTTGGGAATTTATGGGCTCCTGCAATCTCAATTTTTGTGTCTAAAGCAGCATTGGCATATTTGGGATTCTTAAATACAGTATGTTCAACATGGTTACATACATACATACTGTCTATTCTGCATTAACACACTGATCTACATTCTTGTTGACTCCATTTTAAACCCCCTTGGTAGGTTTTAATGGTTCCTAACACTGGTATTTTCATTATTAAACCAAAAATACAGAAAACCACCTTAAAAAAAGATGCCAAGTTGCAATACTTGGTAAAGGTGACTAGTGGAATGGGACTCTGAGTTCAGATTTCACAGGATACTATCTTTGTTATACACTGAGAAAAAAGTGACATACTCCAAATGAAATACAACCAAATGATGCTTTATCATGATAAATAATTTACACGTTCAGGCTTACAAAACAACCAGCTAAAACATAGAAGAAATATCATGAAATCAGAGGTCAAAATAGCATATACTCACACACTATTAAAATATAATATGCATACAGTGATAAAAGCTTCCAGTATTGTATACTCTTACTGAACCTTCGTCATATCTCAAGTGTTAGGAATTTCCTTATTACAACCAAGAAAGATTACTCTTGTAGACAAGTGACTAAATATATCTGGGAGGGGATTCAGTGGTGCTGTTACTTGATCACAAGGAGCCTGCAGTGAGCTAATAGGAATACTGAAATCTGAAATAATGTCTCACAAACTTGAAATAGCTCTACAAGGGGTTTATTGTTTAAAGCTATTTGCCAGACACTGATATGGGTAAATTTTATGGACTGAATGCTTTAACCTTATGATGTTGATTAGCACAAGAAGAAGCTAGACCACGATAGCACCTCTCAACTATGTTGAATAAATCATTTTTGCCAAAAACATAGCTTTTGCAACTTCATCACTAACACCTTCAGAGTAGCAACGTAAAGTTAGCAGTGCACTAAAAATTACCCTGGTATATATTAGTAACCTGGATGTTTCTTTTAGTGCACTGGTTTTGGCTTAGAAAGGTAAGGTTAACCTGTATTTCCTTTGCTTATGGATGAAAACACTCAAATTTTTTCTCCAGCCATTGAGGAAATTACCTATGCAGATGCAGCTGCTGAAGAATTAGAATTGACAAATTGAATGCCATTTTATGAAGGGGATACCATTTCCTATCAGGCTGGGGATACCAGCATGAGTGTTGATTGGAAAATGTGATTTTTGTAAAAAAAACCCATTAGACATTAAAAATGTCACTGTATTTGCAAAAGTTGTATAGACATTGTCTAATCTTTTGTTTCTGATATGAAAAGCACATTTGTTTGAGGCTGAATTTTATCAACAAATGAATAAATTGAGTTTTAAAAAATCTTAGTATAGGCATGGGATGAATTTTGTGGAAACATACCTGCAAATTCTCAAAGAAAAGCCAGGTCAATCATAACTTTACTTTTACAACTAGTAAGCTTCTTAGGGTAGGTAGTCTGTACTTGTTCAACATACTTAGCTTTACTCAGCTGCATTATCCTACCAAGCTAGCTAATATGCCAATATCACAAATATAGAATACCAGAAGTAATGTTGAAGTTTCATAGTATTTAAATAAAAACAACAATTTCCAACTACATTTATGTTCATCCTCTCCCGTGATTCCCATAAAAACACCTATCAACATCATTACAAATAAAACAGAGGCTGTGCAAGAGTCTCAATCATAATATATGTGTGGGTTTATACAAACAGTGAGTTATTCTGCTACTTTGTTCTTTGTGCTCAGTCTTTGTATATTGCTGGCCTTTTAATAAAATTTTAAGCAAGTAAAATTAAACGTTATATCTAAATATTGTTCAACTATCCCTGTATCTGGTGTTTTAAAATAACGCGTTATAACACCCAAACAAAAAACACCTTCCCACAGCATAAAGCACTATATTGAAGTAGTAGTAGTCTACCAAGGCTCACAATTGGAGTCTACAAAGTTCACAGGAGACTTATTAGTTATGTCCCTTTAAACAAGTATTTGCTTCACTTCTACAAGTCCGCTACAAGTAAGAACATACATAATGATATAACATGAATGCATACTATTTTTGCTACCAGCTAGATAATACTACAATAGATGTTTATATGGTGAGGGAGGGGTTGTTGTGTTTGTAATGTTTGGGGTGCTTGGCATGCTTCTATTTGTAATTACAAGGTCTACAAAAATGTAAATATGCTTGTAAAAGATATCAAACATGATGCACCATACTCCCTGTTCCTTCTTGATCGTCTGTGTTTCTGCTGTGTAAAAAGGGAATAATTATCGGTACTTTTTTCATGATGAGCTTCCTCAGCTTTTCAAATATGTCCATTAGTTGGGGGTAGGTCCAACAGGGGCCTAGTCTATAAAGAAACAGAGCGAAAAACACACAGACACAGATCAGCGCTTAATCAGCAATTAAACAAAGGGGGTGTCATGTAGGCTGAGGTATGCACACAAAATATTCATAAATGGATACCATGTAAACATACATAGTAATTTGGTTATACAGCTTTGTAAAAATGAAGAGGTCGGTTATTATTTTCACCTCTTTCCTATATGTCCTGGGCGCTTATTTGAAAACAAACGTTTTTGGGTGGGCGCTTATTCGGACTGGGCGGTTATTAAGAAAAGGAAAAACAGAAACTTAAACATACATCATCTTTCTATAGAATAGATTGAAACATGACCGTTGTTGTTGTAGGTTAGGTGTGGCAAATTTATGGAAATACTCTCAGTATGATAATATTTCGCATCGTTTTGCCGCTTTATCGTTTTAGAGAGGAGATACGGAATATAATACCTCATTTAGTTTGGATCCCCTCCGTATTTTTGTTGCTGGATCATTTGAAGGGAAAGATGCAAAGAGAAAGTTTCAAGGATACCTTAGTTGTATCCAGATTTATCCTGAGGCACTTCATGATTACGTGGTGCATAGCATGAGGCTTTGCCCAAATACACAAGGTAAAATTGCCTTCCTCTTTGTTATATTACCAAGCCAAAAGGGGTTTTGGAAACCAAGTATTGGCCAGTTCCTGCGAAAGGCTCTCAAGATTTTGGCCCTTCGGTCTATTTCCCAAACATTAAACAATTGATTTTGTGCATGTTTTGTTAAGTAGCAAAAGCCTAGGGGGTCTGCGACCCGGTGCTGAGGGCTTTGGTCTGTTTCTCTGATAGAGTTCAGTTATTTCTTAGGGGTAATTCTGTAAAGCAATCCCAATTGATAAACTAAAAATATTTTAAAAAACAGGACACTAGAAACTAATTTCGCAGTGCACTAGGATAAATAGAGCTTTAGTTTCGAAATCTGCTACCTGGAAGCATAAGAATTGAAAAGCACTACCGAAATAACTGACGAATGACTACGAAGAGCGATTAAGTACCCTCAAAAGAGATTTTAGCATCATTAACTACCATCTAATTCGACCCTGCTCTTCACCTTTCCACTACAGTCTCAACATCATAGGATAACATACAGGCGTTTCAAAGACCTGTGCGGGCGCTACGGCATCAGAGAAAGGTTGCCGCAAAATCCTATGACAATTTACAAGTTAAGAACTTCTTAAATATGTGCATGAGTTGTGCGTATGTCCAACAGGGGCCGAGTCTACAAAGGAAAAGATCTTACAGTGGCGGTATTGGAGGGTGCGGAGCGCTAAGCCAAAATGTTTTGCAAGGCCCTATGACGTCATGCATTGCAAGGACGTTCTGACATCATCGTCCTGCGAAAGTTCCGGAGATACTGTTTTCCCTCCAGTGGGTACGGTTTCAACTTTTCACTTGCTCTTACCAAAGTAATATGGCCTGTAAAACTCAAACTATTTTCTTAACATTCACGCGCTGGCCCCTTTGAAATACGGGGCCTCTGGCCATGGCTCTGTCGTCCCCCTAAAACCGCCACTGAAGAGATGGACAAACCCACAGGCACAGATCGTTTATATATAATTATTATCAAATTTATAAACTCGCAATATGCCCTTGTATACCTCAAAACACATAGATAATACAATTATGCTGTACGCTCATCTTGAAAATGGAAGGGTTTGTTTGTCTATAAAATCACATTTTTTATGTCTTGATAAGGATTCCATACTTTTTACTATAACCTTCTGCTTTTAGTTGCATCTACAAAAAGCAGCAGATGCCATCAGATGGGGATTGCTGATGCGATAACAGGAAGGTGCAGTTGTCCGCCGGAGCTAGTTCGGTTTATAGACAAGAAAACATGCAAAAACAGTAAGTTGCTGTCTCTTTCAAGATTTACCAAAAAATTGCCTCATGAGTAGAAACTATGACGAATAAAGCAACATGAACATGATAAGGCTACCGGAATTTTGGCTTTGATGATGAAGTGGGCATTGTAATTTAGGATCGAACGACCACGTTTATTTTAACAGCCGTCCAGTATTTATATTTGCTGTTTGTGGCAGGGGCGAAAGTGGCTATCAAAGTTGACTATTGAGTCTCATTGCTTTTTTATTACTTCGTCAGTAATATGTAATAGTCATTGTATTTGTTCTTATCAAAATGCATGGCTCTACCATTTTATACAATCCGACGGAGCACTCCAGCCAACTATGTCTACCAGTTGATCATCTTTAGTGGTTGTACTTACGAGAAAGATAGAGAAGGAGATCAATTTCTAGGTATACTGTGTTCTCTGGTAAAAAAGTATAGGTAATATTTATTTTGTCCCTTAGGAGCAAACAAGAAATTTGTTCTATGAAATGAGTTAAAGTAAAGTTAAGTCTTACACTTAACGCAGCTAATGTTTTTCGTCCGATAAATACCCACACTGGTGGTCCATATATCTAATCTTTTTTTTGTTTTGAAGCAGATCTCCAGGTGTCTTCGCCTTATTTGACAATGCATTTACAAGTTCTCTATTCTTTTTATTTGTAGCTTTACAAGACACAATCTACAAGTCTGCTTCGATGTACATTTCATTTGATCTGAGGAGTCAGCCTCTATACGATTTAAAACAAACTATCGTTTCAGATCGTGTAAACAAACAGAGCATCCATCACATATCTGGTCGTGTAAATTCTGCCCTCTGTATACGTAGCGGGACAAATGTAAGCTTCATCTATCCTAATAGCACATGCCTAGTTACTGATTCATGTCCTTACGGGTTGACTTTGTCTTTATGGCTTTACCTCCCGGAAATAAGCAAAAATCAAAGGAATTTTTCAAGAACATGGACTTTAAAAGCTGGCTACTTAAAAGTTTACGTCGAAAAAATTTCTTCGGGTACATTTGTCAGAGGAACTTACTTATCTAATATGTTTCTCAAAATTAAGTATACAAGCAATGGTAGAAGCTGCTTGGCTGCGTTTCCAACTGAGAGTCAAACATGGTCACATATTGTATTTACAGCTAAGGGTGACAATGCATCCATTTTCTACAATGGTCACGTTATAAATGCAAAATATATAACATGCAATGAAAATAAAACAGAGACTTTGTTTCGAAGGGACATAGAAGCGACAGAATTCACTGTTAAGAGTAACTTTGGAGAGCTATGTATTGACGAATTTGTGCTCTTTAATCACAAAGTAGTGGATATATCACGACTGTACAATCTTAAATTTACAGGTAAGTTTCCATAACTACAGGTTTACGTATAGTGTGGACGATTTATGTTGGAAAGACTTAAAAACGACAAATTTTGTTGCCAGGAAATGTTTCTCTTTAAAGGGATGATCAGAGAATATACTGAGGAAAATTTTTATCTCTCTCAACTTCGTTTGGTTTGTTACGAAGCGAAGTTATTTTACAAAGTGACATTAAATACATACTGTTTCTGCTTAGAAACGTAAACGGCAAAAGTTTTAAGGAATAACTTTACAGGTTTTAGGGTAATTAAACGGGTAAGATACTTCTTCTAGCTGATTTTGGAGTGAAATGTCTTACTGTTCATTCTCGAAAGCAAAATGAGCTCTGGCCTTGCACTGGACATAACGTTAGAATAGCGACAGTAATTAACGATGATAAGCAATACAACTTACCGATTAGAGGTTTTACACTTCTCGAGTTAAGCTCTTACGAAACTGGTTATCTTCACCTCGATTTCTCTTTTAAATCTATGAAGGACACAGGGGGCTGAAAAATTCGTAATTCACTGCATACCGCAGTGACAGATTCACAGTAATGTAATACACTGATAGGGTGTATTGTTTTTGAGCGGATTTTATATATTTGACTAGCGGGCGAGCCAAGCTTGCCCATCACACTATATCACTATGTTTAACCTCATTTGCCTCTATTTTTAACGTAGTTTTATTAACTTGTACTAAAAAAAGCCCCATAATAGCAAAATTGAAACTATAAGAACTTGGAAATCGACTTTTGATATTATTCTTGATTTCTCACGTTACATTTTAACCAGAGATTTTAAATGACATCTCTGGTTATTAAATCATTTAAAATCTCTGTTTTAAGCTAGGACAGACAGAGATAGCATGGGTTGCCCCCATTGATGCGCCCCCTTGCCAACTTTCACAGTCCCAAAGAGACACTCAATTGATCAAGTCGCATTTGTACGCAGTTTCAGCTTGATGAGATCAATGGTATAAATTAGTTCAAATTAACAAATGAGACGAGAGCACCAAGAGAGGCAGAGAAACAGATACGCTCTTTACAATAAAGGTAGAAAACTGTTGAAAGATTATTTTCGCATGACAACTATCAACATGACCTGCATTCGATAAAGCTTTTTATCATAGGACGCAACTGTTGAATTAAACTTCTTCTCGTTATTGTATTTCTGCTGCCGCATAAGCGTCATTGCCGATAATTCTCAAATCAGACAGTGGAAAATCATACTTCCCTCCGTACTTATTTTGCATTTAATATATACAGATGCGAAAAATTCACTCGCAAAATTGGACGCTGCATGCACAGGAGCCATTTTGCCAGCTTCTTTACATCTGGGATATTTTTATAGGGACTTCTTACAAGTGTGAGTAGTTTAAAAATATCCTTGAGAAATAGGAAAATATGTCACCAACAGGATTCGAACACTTGACCCATGTGGCGTGCGCTCTACTAATTGACCAAGGTGACCCCAGTTGATAACATGATCTATTTCTCTAGTCACCTAATGTAAGAAGGTAGGTCATGATCATTTTCTTTGCTAACGAGTAATAAAATAACAAATATAAATAAGTAATAGAAATACAAAACAAAGCAAAGAGCAATGGCGTGCATGCATTACTCTTATGCCATTATAACCACTGATCTCTAAAAACACTGGATAGAGCATCTTACGTCTGAAAGTGAGATCAGACTTTGGACGCCATTTCAGTCCCCATCACACAAAGCTTGTAAACAGTGTGACGCAACATGGCGGACTTTCCCGCGCTATTTTAACTAATGGGGGTCAGTACTCGTGACTACACTTTTTCACCATTGGAAACAATGAGAAGCTCGATCCAGTCTTTTTTAGAGATCAGTGATTATAACTGTACGGTTACTTTCCGTGCTGACAATAAGTGAAAAGCATTTAAACTATTTAATTTAGAGCTTTAAATTTAGCATAAGCTAGATACTCAAAGTAGAAGTATAATGTTTACCACACATATGCACGTGGATAAGTCAAAGACTTTGTATGCAGAAAGTTTGTCGTACCTGGCAATGAGAACCTCGTTTCGAGGCTAATTATGATAAATATTACAAGGTCGTGCCTTCGAGTTTGAACATCCTTTAATTATTTTCTTCTACTGTTATGCACGCCCAAATTGAGGTTTCATATGGTGGAGCACAACCAAAATCACAGGGTGCACATGGTTAGAGTATGACCAAAAACAAGGTATGCGTTAACCCTGGAGGTATTGCAAGAGAGCTTTTTCGTGCGCGTCGTAACATACCCTTTCTCTTCAATTTCTTGTGTAGCTATTGTTCTATATGTATTTTATAAAACTGTTTGTATCATACATTCCTCAAGATATAGAAGTGAATTAGGAGGTAAATGATATTGGAGACATCCTAACAAAGTATAACAAATAGGTAACTTCTACCTCGTCTGGAGGCATGAAAAGTAAATGAGGTACCAATCATTGAATTGTTGTTAGCCAAGCACTAACTTGTAACCAAGGAAGCACAATGCGGGGGGAAATTGTGACGTCACAATTCTGAAAAATTCTGAATTGTGGAAAGACCTCTCTTTGTTTCTGTTTGCCTTAGTGGTAAGAAGATCAATGGTCAAGTTTGAGAGGAGAGTCACTTACTATCGTCGAGTTATTAGCTTCCTAAGTTTAGAGTCTCTCTAACAAGACCTTGTTATTTGATGCGAAATCCTAACTTAAGGATCCAGGCAAAATTAAGAGAGTCCTAACCAGAGATTCCTCAAGATTCAAACACTTTTAGATTAAGCACTTTGCATATTACACAGATAGTATTTATGGAAACAGACTATCCTAGGAATACCTTTAGTTTTCTAGAGTCCAATTGTACTATTTGCAACATTTGCTATTTGTGACGTCATCACTTTTGCTCTGCAATTGGGGCACATATTGTACCATTTCAAGTCATTCATAAATATTTTCAATCCTGCCCCAAAACACAATTTAACAGAAGCTAACATTATGAGATCATTTTCCTACTAGGAAAGGACCTTAATCCTGGTGTGTCTCTAGAATTCAAGGCGGAATG
>JAAAKL020001525.1:0-30444 GCA_010016065.2 Carybdea cf. marsupialis auct. non (Linnaeus, 1758) | reverse complement strand
GTTTTCATTTTGGCTCTTTGAAAACTAGATTTATGAACACAAAGAAGCCTTTATGCTTTTGGCGGAAAGAATTTAATAGCAACTTAAACACATTTCCATAAAACGAGAGACCAAATATCCCTACCTTGTAGACTTTATTCACAACAACTTGTCACAATTTTCAAATTTTGGTAGACAATTTTTTTGAAAGTGTTCTTCCTTCATTCCATACGATTACTGTGACCAGTGTTTGGTGAAAACATCTAGCACGTTTTCATATTTTTATGCATCGCTTTAATAGTTGTATTAGGAGCTACAATATCGTAGCACATGAACCCATAATGTTAAAGTAACGAAGTTAATTAAAAGAGAAGTTTAAGATTCTTCAGGGTTTCTCCTTGTTGCTTTGGTTAAGAAAGATATAAATGGCAACTTCAAACAGCTTTTTGTCAAATCTTTGAAGAAAACATTTAACTTTTTATTGTCCTTGTATATTTATGCTTCATTGTGTTTACAAAGCAGCCCTTTTTATGTTTGGCTGCAATAACACCTTCAGAGTGGCATGGTATCATATAGAAGGACTTTCTGCCCTCTTAGACTCATTGGCTCTGGTAATCAAACATGACCTAAGATGAAACAAACAACACAGACTACATACACAATCGATAAATCTTTTAACGGCTCAAGTGAGCGAAAAGTTGTGATTCTTCTATTTTTTGGGGGTATAAATTCTAAAATGTCCATAATTCATGACATTTTCTATCTGCTTCACCATTGAAAACTCATTGAAAATGTATGAAATAAAAACCTTTAATAAAATATACATGTTTATAGACTCGTTGAATTTATTGTTTTCTTTACGAGTTGCTACTGAAAATGTACACGCATAATTTATAGAGAAAGAATGAATTCACGATTCTACATATTACAAAGAGTGCTACCTAATGTGAACGGTAGCTTCCATAAGACGGTTGAATATATCCATCCCTTACCTAGAGAATGAACGAGTGTCTCTGAGAGTCCAAAACATCAAGAGAATGACAGTGACAGAAATTAAACGAAGGAAGCAGACGGACTTTGTATAGTACCATATAAAGAAATCAGGGCAATAAAAGAATAAACGGGAATATAGAATATTTCAATAAGGGTGCAAAGCGGCGCAAAGGCAGACTCGCGTGGTTTGGACATATTTGAAACAAGAGAGTTTGTCAAAACTAGCTCAAAGAATAAGGCATCACGTGGACAAAAAGAGGGGGCTAAAATGGGTGGATTGCATTCGAAAGTAGACTTTAAGTTAATAAAGGCAGACCAAGCGGGATTGAATTGGCTGGAGATAATCAGTACATTGACCCTTCAGTGAAAACCAGAAAAAAATAGAAGAAGAAGGAGAAGAAAAAGAGGAGCAGGAGAAAAACAGAACAAAAGGTAAAGGAAGGAGAAGAAGAAGAAGAAAATTACATGCTTCATTGTATCAATTGTCTGTCTTTTTATCGGTTTCTTACCAAAAGATTATCGAGGCAGCATCAAGAAGGCTGTTTTTCGTAACAAGTAGATAAAGCATTTTTAGGCTCAAACACTTAAAGGAATTTAAACGAAATAGGTTTTTTTTAATGGATATTGGAATTCCCATAGCAGCAATAAGGTTTGATCTGTCCGTAAAAGATTTATCTGATTACTTGTAAGCAAACCTTGACGTATGCCTAATATCGAAAGATGGGGAGATATGAAATGTAGATTCACCGATGGAAATAGTTCAGTATTGTAATATCCAGCTTTTCTCCAGGATTCAATTCAATCATAAAACCAAAATTATGAAAACTTTTCCAACAAATAAAAAGACAAGGCCTTGGAAATATTTATATGAGAAACCAAAAAAAACAATTTAGCCCGTGATGAATTTGCAAGAATTTAATACGTCATATTTATACTTATATTGATAGCTTTTCTTGTTATTAACAAAGAATTCATAACTAGAACTAACATATTTAGGTACCAATGTCGTAGTCAGGTTGGGAAACGTCAGGTATATACTACTCTTAACACGTACTATCTCTACCACCCCCACCCCCCAGCCCCGCACAAACCAGTCGAATTTTGGCATCGTTGAGCCACGGAATTCATAATTGATAGTTAACGCCAATGGCGATCCATTGCTATCCTTCGGTCTGTAGCCTAATATCTCCCTATTTTGAAAAAAGTGGGCCAAATCTTTGGCATGTCGGAGCGACGTTTAATGGGCGACCTATTCTGGCCACTATGGATTTTATTTAAATTTAAATCCATGGTTTCATCGAACGTTGCGTAGGTAGAGAACGATTTGACACCAAAACTTGCCGTTAAATTTGATGCGTTTTGCTTTGGTCTATTTTGTCTACAAATTTCAAATGAACCCTTGAGTGTGAACTTATTACCCCAGTAGTAAACCCTTACCCATTTAAAATCAGTATTCCACAAAATGCACGTTGTTGACATTTTTGTTTAGTTTCCCATTAAGACCATTTGAATAGGTTTCTGTAGTACCACAGTAAAAGGACCGAGGGCCATGACCCCCCATGTTTTGGCAAATAAAGAGAATTATATACATATAACATGTTCTCCATGCGCAGGCTTCTCGTTGTCAGTTTGATTTTGGGCCCTTTATGATTTTGAGCATGCTGTGACCCCTGCATTAGCAAACGTACTGATAACAAAATACACATTAAAGATGGAGATCAGGAAAGGAAAGTTTTGCAGCACTAACTAGTGAGTTCCATTAAGATTTGATTACTTACGCCGAAACTGTGCTTATTCCAGAGCAACCGGGATTAGAGGATTTTTCATAGCTTAAGTGGAAAAGAATCGATGGTTACAATTTCTTTTGCCTAAAACCCAGAACCAGACAAGAACACCATATGCCTGCTATTGCGCAGTAAATGTATTTTGCTCAGCGAGACAGTATTGTTCCGAACAGACGGTTCTATCAATAGACTGTCAGCTAAAAATTTACAGCTTCACTGGGCAACCTCTGACTTAAACGTCGATTGTCTAAAAAATATGCTAAACATGTCTAGTCATTCCAAGTAAACGATAAATGAGCCAGGAAAACGCAGTTGTCACTCAGTCATTTGTGAAGAATCCAGGGCATTCTTCCTTCGCCAAACAAAAATAGAATTTACGTTGGTTTGGAATACCGTTGAAAATGCCACCGAGGCTCAATCAAAATGTAAGTGTAGCCAATAATTGAGTAACACAAGAGTGCTACATTTCCTACGAATAGACTTAGGCTATCCCAGAGAGAAACTGCTGCAGTGTCTACATGTGTTCGCGTGTGGAATAACGGACGATCCATCGCCCATTGCACAAGTTAAAAATTTCGTATCATGCTCCTTATTGGCTTTAAGGCTGCTCTCAGCTATTGAACATCCACGAGAACTTAAGGAGGGGCTCTGAAGCGACAGAAAGGCTTCAAAGTTTACTTGAATTCGGTATGCCAGCCTCCTGAAATATTATTTCATTTGACCTGGCCATCAATTCAATAAAGTAATAAATTGCAACTGATTAGCGTTCGATAAATACTAAGAAATGAACAACAGAGAACCTTTCCCCTGGTGACAAAAGTACTACAAGTTGCGATTCTGATTATGGTGTAGACCTAAACCCTGTTGTTGCTCATTCCAACCCATACCCCCCGTCATAGCTTATCAATTGAACCATGTCAATATTTCCACGTCATATTTGGGACGACATGCTTTTTCTGATATCTGTTTGATAAAAGAATAAGTCATAACATTAACAGATTAGAAACTCGGCAGATTCAAGTTAATATCAATCATTATCTCCTCTAATTTTTCCTTACCTGCTGGACACGTTGAAAATATCTAACATCCAAGAATGGTATTTCTGATGGCTAGAAGAACACACTGTTCTTGGCAGAGAGTGCAAAGACAGGCCGAGACACACTTGACAGATAAATGAAAAATATCGCAGAAGATTTTAAAAACTAGCCCAAACGTCGCTCAAATCTTTTGCAAATTCCAACTCTTGAATCACTCTATGGGTAGATGTCTCTTCTCTACTTGTTGTCTTAACTTGGAATAGATTGATTAACATTTAATTATACCTATATTTACGTTACTTTTTGTATTTAAAGTAACTGGAAAGTTACGAGTGCAACAGGAGCTGCCAGTTGCCCATGTTATTTTTCCTGCGGCAACTCTAGTTTAAGTTGATACTTTTTCCTTAGGTATAATATTTATTGTACATAACAGGTGGTGGGAAAATGTTTATCCTATTTTTGTCGTTTTGATCGATGAGATAGTAAGAATTTCTTCGTTCCTGTTCATTGCTCTTTTTAACAGGTAAACCTTTTAGGATCCCATGGAAAAAATATCACTTGAGCTTGATTGTAAGAAAAAGCATACGTCTTGTCATGAATCGTTCAAAGAATTCTGCAGACGGATTCATTACAGCTGATAGCACATTTGAGAAAATATTGCCTTACTTTAGGTCATGGCTGGCAACTGGGGAAGAATGTGGAGGAACTATGTAAAGGAAACGAAAAGAGAAAATACAACATCTGTTCTGCGAAAAACCGAGGACTAGGTGGGTTGGATATGGGAATTACCGCAAAGGGCCAACCGTCACTCGCTACGGTCACGGAAACCGTTGAGAGTTGAGATCCTAAGGTCCAAATGGGTTTTTAAAAATTTAAAGGTTTTAAATCATAGTGCCGGTTGAAGAGCAGTCGATGATTCTACAATAAAATCTTTTGAACTAATCAAACATTTCATCTAGGATTTAAACGAGAGAAGACTTAATGATGTTTTAGTGTTGTTGAATTCCGAGTTATAGAGAGGAAGCCAAGCGCTGGCATCTTTCTAGAAAATATAGAGCTCAATAAGAAAGAAATAAAGAATTATTTCATAAACATGGATATGGGTGTCATTAAAAAATCATCAACCATGGTCCTGAAGATCAAATTAAGTGCTTTAATTTGTATAACAATATATATCTCTTGAAATATGAATCTTAGTGACTCTGTAAATTATTATTATAGTTAACATCTAATATTGATTTTTAAAAATTGATTACCTTGAACAGAATTTAAAAATTTGATCTTCTATATTACATTTTATCTAATCAGGATGTTGTCAATCAGTTACCCCCATGACGTTTATTTAAATTTAAAATTGTCTCATAAGTCTATTAAGTAAAATGATTTTTATTTGGTGTTCAAAAAGTTGTTCAGAGGTAGCTTTTGATGAATAGTAATTATCAGTTGCTGTTTTAAGAATGAGGTTATTGACATTATTCTCGCTCACTTTAAATCATCAGTGAGAGCAGCATATCTCTGTGGTGTCAATTATTCTGAAAATAAAGCTATATGTGATAAAATATTCTAATCAGTTTAAGACTTTAGTCACACAGGCTCCTGATCTCTAAACGCCTTTTCATAAAATTTCAAGGAAAAAGATAATCAATTTCTGATATAAATGGACCAGTATGTTTTCTTTGTTTGTATTTGTAGCAAGCCACTTGCACCTTCTAGCGGGAGACCATTCCAGAACAAATATTTATCTTTGTAGTAAACTAGAGCAGCTTAAGCTACAAGACATCTAAAAAGTCAACAGCATAGCACGTAGGAGTTCAGGGATTGATATAATTTGTGACCTGTTTCCAAATTGTGTCAACATTGCATATTGGTGAGAAAAGAGCGGTGGTGTCGGGTTTATGAACTGGCTATTTTCTCAATGTTAAAAGATAAACTTAACGGAGAAGATACTATACAGCACTTGTTCATATTATCATATTATCCAAATATACAGAACCGTAAGGGACTACAAATAAATAGTGGGTACAGAATTGATTATAAATACCTCTCATACGAAGAAATATAAATTTTAGAATGAAAGGGAATGTGCAAATATTTAACAACTCTTAAAACTAGTAAGCGTACAAAATAGTCACTCCAGAATAAGCCCGTAGCTGAAGGGGGGCTAAGAGGGGCTCAGGCCCTCCTGTAAGATTTCCTTATGCCATATAGCCCCCCTCCCCCCCCCAGGAAAGCAATAAAAATGTATTATTTTCTTTAAAAACATTTGTAAAGTTTAGGAGTTGCGAACAATTTGTGTAGAAATGTTTTTGGCATTTAGTCTGTAGCCATCTTTGCTAGCCTCCTACTGACTTCCTGTGTTTGTTTTGACTGGAACGCTGTTGAATTTGGGTAGCCGCACGGACAGTTTAAATTTTTTAAGTCCATCTAGCATAAGGAGTGAGACTAGGACAAAAGACGTTTCATCGGGAAACACCAGCATTGATAAAATAACACGGTTAGTTTATCCAAGCAGGGGACTCGAGCTACGCCTCATTTACAACACCGGGAAATGAATGATTATTTGCTGCTGTTACAAATAAGTACAGTTCTTCATGCCAGGATGTGATCCTTTCAAGAATTTTGTCCCAGTTGGCAGTAAATTTTCAAACATGATACATCAAGTTCTATCTGAAGCATATTTTGACTTACCTCTTCCTCTCCCCCACCCACCTCTTTCGAAAATCATTGTCTGCACCAATTCATATGTTCTTTATATGCCGTGCATGGAGACATTTTACTGATTTAGGCTATAAAACCGTGCCAATAAAAATGCCTCTCCAGCTGCGCCTTGCCTTTCTATGAAAAAAGAGCAGTGTCGATGAATCTAACAGCTACTTCTTATAGGTTGAGGTCACCTTGTAAAGGTGTAGAAAATTGATTAAAAGGCAATAGGTATTAAATGTGGCTAAATAATATCCTAATGAAAAAATGGCTTTCAAGCAAGAACTTCATGGACCCCTGTTCTGACGCTATTGAATCCCATACAACCTCATAAAATGATCAAGTTTTTAAATGTTTCATATTGAGAAAATTTAGGTAGCATCTTACCTCCATTTCTTTGATAACTAAAGCTATATCTTACAATAAGAGAAACATCTTAAATTCTAAATGAAAACCAGCCCAAAAAAGAAGCATGCGGCAATTCCGAAAAAAATCTTCCACAAATGTGCCTGGAATAAGCCCAATCGACTAAGAACCGCAAAGCAGGCCACTGACTGACAATGAAAACGTTTTCCAGACTGGGAAGTATCAGACGAATGATAAAGGATCCCTTTTTGGATTGACCACAGCTGCGACAGGGATTAGCACCTCTCCAGACGATTCCAGGTAAAACTGAACAATATAACAAAGGGGAAAAAATGAGAACGATAAACATAGGATATCAAGAGAAATATGTTCGGAAATAAAGGGACGTACCACAAGACACAAAAGGCGAGCATGAAACAATGGAGGATGATAAGCTAGGAGGTAAATCGACGGGTAATTTCCGCTTAAAAGGGGACACAGAAGTAGCGGTAGGGAAATCAGGCAAGATTGTAGATGTAAAGTCTAAGGGTAGCCCGTTTAAACTCAAGAGGCGGAGTAGGAAAGGCTGCAATTTCTTTTTTTCGATATTTTTAAATTGCTACAGCTTGACACACTTTCTCTGTGGAAGAAGGGTCAAAACATATTAAAATATTAATGAAACAAAGTATCAAATAACAACAAATGTTGTCTGCAAAATCTTTTTAATTTGTCTCGTCTTTTGCTGGTGCTATCAACCGGGTCGTTAGCAATCATCGCAGGCCTATCGATTCCTTCATTTTTTGGAATATACTTGTTTGTTTTGAATTGTTATTAAAACGGGGTGTAATTATACATTATTCAGTTTGTTCTCGTTTCGTTTCCCTTCGCTGAATAAAAACTTTGAGTTATCCAAGATGTTAGCCGAATGAGACATGAAAATTGTGTGCGATTCCAAATGTACAAGCTATCCAAGGTTCGAGTTTTCGAGGGTTTTTGTAAGACTTGGTTAGTCCAAAACTAAGCTCACACCCAAAAGGTCTTTTAATTAAGGAGCTTGCAAAAGTTAGTGATTGCAAGATGATCGATTTGGTCTTCACTGAGCCCCTCCTGCAACGTGACGATAAAACAGTTGCTCGGTTGCTACAGATATCCCTGTTTGGAGGCTGGTAAATCAGAAGAAAGATGACAAGGGGAGATGATCAAGTGACAAAGGAAACAGTTGCAATATTGCATTCCCGTGATTTAGTTATTTCGAGTTTCGAGGGGGCATGGGTATCTCACGTTTTAGCCGAGTTGGACTTTACATGAGAGAGAAGATAGAATTTCAAACAACACTGCGTAATCTTCATGGTTGCCAAAATACCTTGAAACCTCTCTTTGATGTTGAAAGGAAACAGTTAAACATCACAAGAGCAAAAATGCAAAGAAAAATTTCTTATTTGATTTTTGGTCTCCCATTTTGTATTTCGTTGCGTGGGCCCTGCACATTCAGGAAGAAAAACTGTATCCTATTCACTAACGATCGTTACGAATCTGTTTCTTAAATGTAACCGAATACCTATTTTACG
This sequence comes from Carybdea cf. marsupialis auct. non (Linnaeus, 1758), assembly GCA_010016065.2. Lineage (NCBI taxonomy): Eukaryota > Metazoa > Cnidaria > Cubozoa > Carybdeida > Carybdeidae > Carybdea > Carybdea cf. marsupialis auct. non (Linnaeus, 1758). The sequence continues at coordinate 22,038 of JAAAKL020001525.1, read as the reverse complement.
TAGCACTACGTCATCACCATTATTGCAAAGAAGCAGTACCGCGCTTGATTACTACGAATTCAACTAGCTGGACCTATACCACTGAACTTAGCTCACTGTGTAGTTTCTAGATCAATGGTAGATGTCTACTGTATTTTATATATTTCTAGTTTTCTCACAAGCGAGACAGTTTTGCAACTAGGACTAAGTAATAATTGTTTGGATGAGGATTCAGGCTACTGTCTATTGAGAAGATACCTATTGCCAATCTGCTGTGTATACATACTCAAACATTTCAAGTGTTATTGCTAAAAGTGTCTTTTTAATGCTTAGAAATTTGTCATGAGTACTCAAGCATTTTTCCTTAAAAGGCTTTTCCTGTATTACTAGCATTCACTCACTGGCTTTGACAGACAATGAGGGCAGATGAACTGAATGGAAGAGAGAAAAGTGAATATGACAAAAGCCGAGCTTTATTGATTATTTGGCCACTGAAACGATCTTGGAGTCTACACTTAAATTTTTATACTTTTTGCCTTTCATGTTTTGCAATATCTATATCTGAAATATCTGAAGTAGTGTATGTATGACAGGATAAGACAGCATAGTTCTCTTCGACCTAGAATGTACGACTTTCCCAACGTTCACAAGGACGATTTACCCTTAGAAACTATCTTGTTTATGATTGGATCGGCAAAATATGAACTAGCTTGATAGATATCAGGGTTACTACAAATATTTCTGTATAAATACGCTTTTTCTCTGTCAATAACTCGTTTGCGTCTGTAGACATCATCAGTAACGAGCAAGAATAAATAATTCGACCGTTATTTGTTCTTTCGACATAGTTTATTTACTAATGTTATATTAGACTATGTCACTGATATTTGTATTGGGGAACTCTTTTGCAACCCGTCTACTTTGCTCACTATTAGTGCTTCTCAGTTTGAAGAGCTTATCATATTGGCAACAAGTAGCGTAAAATTCAGTTTTAATAACAATTACGGTTCGCAAAAATCAAAGGTGTTGCTGTGTGTTTTCAATAAGGCCTTGTATCACCCAACATTTTTGTATGATTTTATCCTAGCAAGGCAATAGGCTTTACATGTAATTCGTTGCACAATGACTTTGCAAATTGTGATGAAAATTGTTTTGCTATTTTTGACTCTTATGAAGTCTGTAATTGAGTTTTCGATATAATTGATTCTTTACATACATTTCTTCGGCTTACTAGAGAAGTACAGGAAAATAATTGTACTAATGTAATAAAAATTGTAATTTTCTATAAATTACCTTTGAGTCTTCGAACAGGTGAGTGCGGAACATCACCTCAGGGTTTGAGAGGCCGTATACATCAAGCCCACTAAACCGGAAGTTTGCCGCCAGGAAGAATTCGTTTCCGATGTTCAATTGTTTTTGTGCTTTCTTATGTGTCCACCTCTTGTCAACAAACCATACTATGCATTAATAACATTTTTATTATCCTACTTTGATCTCGCAAACTTCATAGGAAAAAAGTTGTTCAACCTTACATAATAAGCAGTCTTTTGAAATTTACTATACCTTTTCTTTTAATACTATCCAAGCTAGATGTCAAAAAGAAGATTAAAGCAATGAACACATAGACAATATCATTTTTACTGGTAAATCGTTGAAAAAGAAAGATCAACACAAGCCGTCAACAATAAGCAACGTAAGTGCTTGAATTCTAGGACGGATGTGATAGGGCTGTATGTGAGAAGAAAAGAAGATGGAAGAAGTCAAAAAACAGTCCAGACTTGCATTCGAGCCTGACCATTGTGTGTTTGGAAGCAGAAGCTAAAAAGGACAAGTTTAAATGTCCATCTGATATTAAATGAATTTATAAAGCAGTTCCAAGGAGAACATACTAAAATGGGAAAGAGGAGAAAGAAGCTATCAAAGATTACATGGGCGTTTCCCTAAAGAAAAAGAGGAATTTGGCCTGGAAATGCCATTAGCAGTGGATAGGAATGCCGGTTTGAAAGTATGCTTTGAAGCACTATTCTGTAGCACAAAGAAACAAACACTGACTACTGGTGCTTAGAAAAAGGTGAAATTTCGGCTAAATTGTCAGTGGGTGTAGTAAGTTTCCATCATCATAGGCCTCCGTCGGTCATGGTTGACCATGGATAAATCATCCTTTTTTCTTGTTTGTCTGGTCGGCTGGGGCAGCGTTTCGTGTGGCTGTAGAGACCAATGCGAGAGTGACAGTCTCTGTCACAGTGAATACATCTGTGGGTGGCCTCTGGTCTATTGGAGTTGTTGTGCTCCTTCCTGCGTGCCCGTTTGTCCGTTGATTCGTGCATTAGCCTTTCCTGACTTGAGATGTTGTTTCAGGGTATTTCGCCACCTTGCACGGCCACCTCTGTCCCTCCCAGGCCTTGGTGTCTATGTGGAGGGCTCTCATGTCTCTCTTGCAGACATCCTTGAACCATAGCTATGGGGGCCCGACACTTCTTGTCCCAGTTGCCAGCTCTCCATAGAGGAGGTGGGATACGACTATCATCCATACGGTGTACGTGGCCCAGCCAGAGTAGTCTGCGTTGCCTGAGGAGAGTGTACATTCTCGGAAGGTTAGCACGGGATAAGACCTTGTTGTTCGGTGTTTTGTCTTGCCATGATATGCCCAGGATACGGCGGATGCTTCTCAAGTGGAAGGCATTAAGCCTTCTATCCTGTCTGGCATATGTGGTCCATTTCTCACAGCCGTACAGAAGTGTGCTGATGACACAGGCGTTGTACAGTGACATCTTGGTCTTCACAGTCAACTTACAGTTCGCCCAGACTCTGGTCGAGAGGCGGGCTAATGTTGTAGCTGCCTTCCCGATTCTCTTGTCATTCGCAGTGTCCAGGGAGAGTTTGTCGCTGATGGTGGAGCCAAGGTACGTAAACTGACGGACGACATCAATGGTGATGATAGGTGTGGCCGCTGTATTCTGTCCCAGGACATTGGTCTTTTTCTGGCTGATGGGGAGCCCAAAGTCGCTACAAGCCTATGAGAACCTGTTCATCAGTGATTGCAGTTCTTGTTGGGAATGGGTGACAACTGCTGCAAATAGCATGTCTGTGATAAGGACTTCCCGAAGCTTGGTCTTGGCTCTGAGACGGACGAAATTGAAAAGCCTGCCATCCGATTTGGCTCGTAGGTAGGCTTTTCTGTACATGTGACGAAGGCATGATTTAGCATTACAGCGAAAAAGATCCCAAAGAGTGTTGGAGCAAGGACGCAGCCTTGTTGGAAAGATTCAGAGGCGTTGCCGTTGAACTGCACTATCCCCTCCGTGTTGGAGGGCAAGGATTTAATCAGACTTTGCAGTTTCGGAGGGCAGCCAATCTTGCGGAGGATCCTGAAAAGGGCGTCTCTGCTGACCAGGTCGAATGCCTTGGTGAGGCCGATAAAGGCAACGTGCAGGGGCATCTGCTGTTCTTCGCACTTCTCCAGAAGTTGACGGAGAGAGAAGATCATGTCCACTGTTGGCCTTTCAGCACGGGAGCCGCACTGTGACTCAGGGTAGACACGCTCTGCTAGCTTCTGCATGTGGGTCAGGATGAACCGAGCAAAGAGTTTGCCAACGACGATGAGGAGTGAGATACCTCTGTAGTTGTTACAATCACTTCTCTCTCCCTTGCTCTTATAGAGGGTGACTTTTGCGTCCCTCATGTCCTGTGGTACAGCTCCCTCTTGCCAGCACTGACAGAGGAATTCATGCTGAGGATGAAGGAAGGAAGTCTTACAGTGTTTGACAAGGTCTGGGGGTATGCCGTCGTTGCCTGGGCCTTTCCCTGAGGCCAATCTGTCAATGGCCTTGCTGAGCTCTTCTGTGGTTGGTTCTTCATCTAGTTCTTCTATGACCGGGAGACGTTCGATCGCATCGAGGGCTGATGGGGCCACAATGTTCTCCCTGGAGTAGAGGTTGGAGTAGTGTTCCACCCATCTCTTCATCTGCTGGCCTTCGTCTGTGATCACTACCCCGGTGGAGTATTTGAGGGGGCTGTCTTGCCCTGGACTGGTCCCAGAGCCTTCTTGATACCGTCATACACTCCCCTGATACTTCCAGTTGCAGCAGCCGTCTGGATCTGCACAGCTTTCTAATATATCTCACATCATTATCAAAGAATGACAGAAACAAACAATTTGTAAACTTTAAGCAAAAAAGGAAATACAATGCAACAGTATAGAAAATTGAATGACCCCGAAGGGAGGATAGTAAGTGCTAAAAGAGCAGACAGTTTAACAGAGCTTAAGTTGAGAGAAAGCTTGAGTTTAGACAAAAGAAGGCCTTCTTTAAGTAACAAGCCGATCTTAAAGTTAGCCGAAGGTAGGAAATCGAAGTTAGACACAGAAAAGGTAAAACAACAGTCATTACAATGGATACGAATACCGGAAAAGAGAGGGATAGAAAGCTTTTTCTAAGTCAATACAGAAATACCTAGGTAGTCCGATAAACGCCTATGGGACTGGTGGATCGTCTGACCAAGACACACTGCACTACAGCAGCGACATTGAAACCGATAAACGACGCCTGATCAAAGCACCATTGGTGTTGAATGATTAACTCTGTTTTAACTTCTAGTCCTAAACGATCTGTGGTATAGGCTTGACTAAAACGTTATTTGACAGCTTTATGTACTGTGTTCCCGTCTTAGCAATTTAATATCGATTCTGTTTGGAACTCATTATGTGATCTGTAAGGTAATAAAATCTTCTTGGCTATACTTTTCTAATACCAAAACGTACCCGATTAAATACGTGCGATTCCCTTCATAAGGCTACGCAATACAATTTCCAAAGTGAAAAGGGAAGCTATTTATCCTCACACGCGATGTCATGTTTATCTTAACTGTTACGATAAAACAAAAGCAAGGAGACCAGAGAACAGATTTTTACCGTAGCACTGATCACATTTAATATACGAGTTCTTCATTTAACACTACTGCAAAGTGCAATAGATCATCGTCAACGCTCTAGAAAAGTTTCGGGACCATTATTCTTCCTAAACCATTAATCAAAATATGAAATGTGAAACGGCGTTAATCAGCGTATCAAATCACAAAGTATTAAAATAAAAACATTACAATCAGGACAGAAAACATAAGGAATCATGCAAAACATTAAAATGTCACACCTCTCTCAGGATAAAAAGGCTTAACAAGCACTGTAAGAAGACAGCATATGAATCAAAGTTCAAACGTAATACACGCATTTTTATTGAATTGGTACACTTTTCTAGGGGGAAAAAATGGAACAAAGTACATCCGTTGCAGGACCAAACCTCCACCATCCAAAACCAGGATTTATTCTATAAAGCTCTACCCCTATTGTCTGCATCATAGTCACAAATTGAGTACTACCTTGTTACTAGAGTTACTGGAGCTACATTGCTTGCAGATTGTCCTTGGTGCCCTTAGGACAACAGCTTGACCTTTGTCTCTTAACCTGTAACCCTTAACTCCTATTATTAATCTATGATCGTATCAGTTTTGAGGTTGAAAGAAGTGATCAAACTTTAGATAATCTATAAAACCAATTAATTCCTGCTGTAATTCTGGTGAAAATGCTCTGCTTTGTTACTCCATAATATCTCTTGATATGATCTTTCTAACCATTTTTTTTGGCGTCTGTCTATTGTTTTTTTGAAAAGGCGTTGCTATTAAAATTGCCTTTTCAAGTTCATATGTCGTGCATCTTTTGCAACGACGTTAAGCTTTAATATTTGTTTAGAATACAAGTACAATGCTGTCTGTTCGAGATGCTAATGTCCTTTATCTCGAATTGATATTAACAACGGTAAAATCTTGCGTGTTTAGCAGGAGATGTCATGGCCTTTGATTGTACTCAACAGTGGGGTATGAAGTAGTCTGACTTCTTTATGGAACTTTGAAGACCAAAATAACTTGACTCGATCAATGTTATAAGTTTATGCAAATATTTCAATATTGGGGTGTTGCTTTTAGAATCAAATGTGTTCCAACAGGATTGGAAATGCTTTTGAAGGAAATAGTTGGAAATTAAAATTCTATCAAACTTTTGGCCAAGATCTTTTGGATGAATACATTGAAAAATATTAGAAAAACATGGCGTACTTCTTTACATACGTACTTAAAACATTGCCTTACCAATACAATGGTTTAGAATTTAGAGGTTTTCTCCGTTAAAAATTCTCCACAGACATGACCATAATCACACTAACTGTGGTTACTGCAGATGTCCTTCCTTATCTTTTAATAGGGCCCATGATCTGGGGGAGGCTGAGAAATGGCTTGCAATTCAGTTGCAATCAGCCAACACAAACATCATAGTTTAATGCAAACGACAAAGATAGTTAAAATTATCCCAAATTTGGACTGTGAGATTTGATTGTAATAGGGACTTTGCTCCGTGAAACCTTAAAGATGAAATTTTTTACAACGTTTAATGACCATTATAAAACAAGTCCAGCTAAAAGTTTGCGCACCACCTGATGAAATTTATCTCTCAATACTCCTGTTTGATGCCTCTTCTTTGAATGCAAGAGATCAAAGTAGGAGGGCATCTGCTTTTTAAAGAAGGGAAATGGCTAAAGTTTTTGCAAAAGGCTGAGATAAAGAGAAACATGGCAATTAAAGTTACCGTGATATCAAAGACATGGTTTGCCATGAAGAAAATAAAACAAAACCTGACTGTGCATGTCATTTCATTTAATTATTTTAATCTGTTCATGAAAGGTAAACTTCGGTTCTAAACTGCTGTATAGGTTGTAATGGAATGTGACTATTTAGGGCTACTATAAAATTTTAAAACTGGACAAAAAGGTGACTATGGAGTACTTTGATGCTACTTTATTATACTCAGTTTATGGCGTAGAAGGAAACCTTGAATGCATGGCTAGAAGGAGCAGTCTTGACATTTATGTCACGTTTGTTCCAAATGCTCACAGAGTAGCAAGAAACACTTTTTTAAGCATACCCTGCTCTCATTAGGAATGATTCTAGGTCGCTTAGAGCGCTCTTTAGAACCCTCCGTGAACATCATGTGACATGGTAAGAGTATGCACTGCAAGGCCATTGAGAAGACTGCAGTCCATACTTGCGGTTTCTTTGTGAAAAGCTTGACTGAAAGTCAGTCTAGTATTTTCAGCTCTGGAGAAGCCCCTAAACCATATGGGCTGTCCGTTCCTACTCTGGTTGGTCTGTCCTATCACTTATTCGAAGGTGTTAAATTAAATAATGGAAAATAGGGCCCTAGCAACATCAACTGAAGTGAGGATCAATGATACTTCAATATATTTCTTATGGCGTCTCTGTTGACAAATTGCTTTTCATATTTCAAGACCCCGAGAACTGACCATTTACTAGTAGGAAGAACAGCTTTTGGCTTCTTCAATTTAAATTGTCATCAATTATATCACCTGGACAATTAGTCTCTCGAAGTTTTTAATCTCATCGGCATTTACAGCAAGGTAAGAGATTAATTCGAGTGAGTGGATTTGCCTCAGCTTGTAGGCAGAGCCAATAATTCAAGTTTGTGTTTTGATCATATTCAAGGAAAATGGTTTCCATACACTCATTTTTCAAAGTTGGTAAGGTCTGCAGCAGCTGCTTTCTAATACATCATATTCGAGAGAAGAATGTCATGGTACCATTTGCATTTATAGCGTGTGTTTATTTGAAATGATATGGGTAGACCATTTATCATAGATAGTAAACAACAATGGCCTAAGAAAGTATCCTTGGTGAAATCCTTTATTGATGCCCACAGATTCTAAAATTATACTACTAACTGTTCAGTCCTGCTTGCAGTTTTCAGATAAGTCCTTAAGATATTTGTGCTACATACCTTTTACCCGTAATAGTAGGTTTTTGCAGAGAGAATTCTCTGCTCAACGTTGTCCTTCTTCACGTCAATAAAATCATAGGAGTGTATTTGCCTTCTCAATATTTAAGTACTGGTCATAGGCACGTTTCAACAAGCTTGAAACAAGTAAATGTAGTAGACGAAATGTTTGCTTCTTGAAAAAAAACCACACTTGAAAACAGATATTCAAATAGCTATTCATGTACAAGTTTTCTATGTATGTATGTACATTGTTTCTGCTGCTGAAGTGGTTTAAGAATAAAAACCTCCAGCTGCAATCAGACCTTCTTCCAATTGATCCACTGCTTCTTGTCCTTAGCGTGCAGCCTGAGCTCCTTCAGGTTCTTTCCTGATCTTAGTGTTCCCAATCCTGTGCCTTCGAGGTCAGATCTCAGGAGACTTAATAAGTTGGTGCAGTGACGGCCTTTACGGGCTTTGTTTTTGTTAGCGCCTACTACGGCAAATTCCAAGGCCTTTTGTGCAGGTTTTATATAGAGCCCAAGAATTTGGACAATCATTAACTAGGCCATATTTTAAAATGGGAGCAGCATATGCCTTCTATTCCACCATCGGGCAAAGTCCTATTCTCTGTAGAGCTATCGCCAATAGTGCACGGGGACCAAGAGAAAACGGAAAATACTATTTTAATGCACTAGTTAGCTTTCCCATTCGAACCAAAACCGAATTAATATCTCACTTCCATGGGACCTCTTTCAACTTGAATGAAGTCGATGATCTCAAACTTAAACTGAGTGCTACCCTTCTTGACATAATAATCGTTACTTAAAGGAGGATAAGACTGTTGTGGTATGCCACTACAAACGTATTGACAATGCTGCAAAACATTTGACTTCTAGAGTGTGTTGTTTCCGCACTATTTGTAATATCATGAGCATCAAGATCAAGACAGTAGATACTTTTTTGGTCTTCATCTTTTATTCAGCAAACGATTTATTGTCTTCAGCGTCTATGATAAACTACCTTCATTACAGGCTTTGTTCGCTGAACATTATTCCCTTCAAACTTTTTCATTCAAGTTCTTAACTTAAGTTCAAATTTGCTTGTAGGACTTAACTGTTACAGTGGAATTGTCTTCAAGACTGTCCGTTTAGCTTATCTCTTGTTTAGCAAACTGTATATATCTCTTAGTAAATGATGGGCATCCACTTACATCAGGCTTTCGTCGTTGAGCCTGTTTTCTATTACTAATGCCGAGACAGAGAATAAACTTACTAACGTCATGTTTAAATCGCTACTTAATGTATCCTTAACGTCAGCTAGATAAAATTGTAATTGTCATTATAGAAATCGATGGTAGAAAGATTTATTAGTGCAACTACAATTTTGAATTAGGAAATATGAAAGTTTCCTCAACCCCCGTTCAAAAAAAATTGTTAAGTTTGAAAACGAGCATTTTGGACACTTGCATGTCAGACCTCCTTTCTGATAAGAGGTCTGGAAAACAAACAACACCAGGACTTGACACCAATTTCATGTGGCAAGTGTCTTGCGTGATTTGTTCCATTTTCACCGAAATTTAGTGAAAGTTTATCTTCTATTTGTCCAGGATTGTAGGTCCTAAGTCTGCTTTATTGACGGAGACGAAGGCCTTTTTGTTTTACAAAGAGCCTTTTTTGCTTGTATTTTAACTCTACTGTAGCAGTTCTCTGATTTGGAATTCTGAAAACTGAAAAATGCTATTTTTGAAACAAAGATATATGATTATTGGTTTGGGGTGTCTTAATTAAGAATCCTAGTATTTCCTCATTGGTATTCATGGCTTTTCTGGGCATAGAGTTGACCACAAGTGCAATAGGAAGGACACCAGTGTATCTCCAGCAGGTTTATTAAACATCTCTACTTGATTTTTTGTGTACATTACTTTGATAGTTTTCACTTGTCCTTGAGGTCACACGTATGCCCTTCCATTTTCATCATTATTCCTCTGCTTATGGGGTCAAATGCTTTCTTGAAATCTATGAATGTTATCACTAATGGTAAGTTGATACTTTAGGAACCCTCTGTAACTCATTCAAGAGTCTGTGCCACTGGTAAGAGTTTTGTGCTGAAACAAATCACGTTTCTGGTCAGTGTATACAATTAGTATCATGCAGCTCCCCAGCTTAGCAATGATACGGATGCATCGTCTATAGTTGTCTGTAAGAGATAAACCGCCAGAGTTGAATACTGAAGTAATGTCCAAATAAGCACACATGTCAGACTTGCCACTCTTCACAGGAGCAGAGTTGCAGAACCCGAAGCATACATTGTCAACATCATAGCTTGTGAGCATATTAGAAAGCAAGCAATCTCAACCTGTAATTTTACCCATGTTCAAAGATATTTTCACTTTTCTCTATTGTGGTTCTCTAATTGGACCAGTGGCCTTCACCTATATCAAGACAATCAGAAATTGTTGTGATTTCTTAGTCTGCTTGGTCCAGTTTCGATACTTTACCCAACTGCGGCTTGGAGTGTGTACATTAAAACTCTCTTCCGAGCTTAATCTAACGCCTTGTCCCTTCATTCTTCCAGAAATTTCCATTACTACAGTGACAGCTTAACTAAATCTTTCTCCGCCTTCATCTAATTGAATGTCCCCCATCTCCTCTTCTCTATCGTAACTGTTGTAAACTACTGTGAGAGCTTTCCCAACAATGCCTTGTTTCTTGCCTTGTTTCTACACAAATAAGTCATGCGTAACTTTAAAACCAATTATATAGGACTACCATTGTAGTTGTAAAGGTGAGTGCTAAACGTATGTCGAAATAGACTCGTTTGACTCTTACCAAACTTAATGAGCAGAGTTGATGAACGTCATGTCACTTCAACGCCACGTCAATGTTACAGTCTGTTCACTTTGGCTAGACAGCGTGGCGTTAAACAACAAATGAAAGTAGACTTTCCAATTATCAAAATTGGCGATGGACATATGCCATAAAATTAGACCAGTAGAATGCCTCCTTTACACAGTACAAACATACATTTCATGGAAATAGAAATTTAAATATTTCATGCTGTCTTCAATAGGTGAAAATGAACTGATTACAATGAAATCACTCGACAAGGCTACCAGTATGACAGAAGGTCTCGACAGCTACATAAACTTATCATGTTATGTTTGTCAGTTAGGTCACTGACAAAGCGTTTCTAGGTCCATTACTAAAATTACGAGCAAGCAACATATCAACAGTGTTTTCAGGTACAAAGAGTCTACCTATCGAGTGATTCAACAGAGTTGTAGAGAAAGGACGATTTCTTACCTGGTCATCGTGTTATTTGTACATACATCCGTTTTTTCTATTGCCTCTCAATTTGCGTGGATACCATTCCCGAAGAGAGATAAAAGACATACTATCCTTGTGACTCCATTCAGATCTGCTGAAGGATGCCATTTTAAAATTATTAGAAACAGAACTGATGTTAAGTATCGCAGCTACAATCCAAGATGGCGACTGATGCCGAAGAGATCTAGATTGACGTGTAAAACTTCATTTCTTCAGTTGACATCGTCAGTCCCAGGGCTCATGTGAACAAGAAAATTAAAACTTCATGCAGACGTGACGGACGTCAAGCCGAAAGGTCCGCTCATGTCCGATTTCATGAATACTTTGGTACAAATAACCAATTATTACCAAACTACCACTGGCCTCAGCACTGAAGTCTTTACTTACTTGAAATTTTATGAAGGCTCACAATACCAGTGACTATTAAGAGATCTGGAATTGTCTGCTTCGATCTCTTGAGAGCTTCCACAAGGGAGAGCTAAGAGTCCTCTATTGTTCATTATTTACATCAATGACTAGCCTGACGATGTCACACACACTGAAGCAGCCCTTTATGCAGATAGTATTGTACCTCTCCCCGGCAGACCGTGTGATCTAGACGGAAAACTACCTGTTGATCCCTAGTTTTTGCAAATTCTATAAAGCTATAAAGCTTGCCCTGAATATAAAGAAAAGCAGAACCATGGTGGTAGACAGTGCAAGAAAGCTGTCTAACATTGGCACTATTGCAGTAAGATTTGTTCAAATTGACGCTCAAAACGTCGAAAATAAATTGTATATTGGTGTGACACTGTCATCCACTATGACTTTGAGTGGACGCGTAGGAAATGTCCATTCAAAGATGAACAAGCGCCTTGGGCTTTTGACAAACCCCAAAACATGCATTACCGGGCTGCATGTGGCGTCTGCTCTGCAGTAACTTGATACTACCACTGGTCGATTACGATGACCGCCTTTTGGGGGAAAAGGCAACGTTGTGCTTATGGAGAATTTGCAGGTTCTAAATAACAAAGCGCCAAACATAACCTATGGTAGCAGTCCATGTTCGCCAGCCAGTGATTTCTTAATACTATGTAAGATTCTCCCAATAATATGCCAGTTTGCTCAAGTTCTTGAGCTTTAGCCTTAACACCTTTTACGATATTTATACGTACAACCCTAAGGGCAAGCCTCTGATAAGGTAGTAAAAGATTGAATTTGAGGTAATTAATCTGGCGGAAGAAGATGGGTGACACACAAATAGGCACTTTTCGGTGAAAAGGATAAATCAATGCCAAAAAATCCCATCTCGGCAATTATTGGTATTCCCATGATTAAAAGGTATTGCAGTTGTTACTCCCAAAACGTAAAGGAAGGTATCACGTTTGAAGATATGCTAGAGAAAGATGAAGATGAATTCTGCACGAAATAGAGGATTCATGATGAATCCGCTATTTCGTGCAGTTTTGTTATTCTGTACAATCAACAAACTTTTCGAAAATGGATTCGTCGTAGGTCAGTTGATACGTAGCAATCGCGTGGGCCCCTGGTGATGCCATTTTAACTTTCCTTCAGTACTTCTTTAAACTTAACTAGAGCAACTTTAACGAATCGACGTCTCATTAACAAGAAGGATAAAGTCAGCCTCTAGGATTGAGGCCTACTTAATCTGAAATATTTCATCAGCACCTGAAAGATTACAAAATCTGGATATAAGAATACTCATGATGTCTTCACATCAGTTGAAGGGGCAAGTGGGTCTTCTTACCATTTTTTCTTACCATTTTTTTGGTGTAAGAAAGAATTTGATTTTATTTTGATCAAGCAGTTCTGAGCGGCTTTCGCATTAGTGAAACATATATAATGTAGTAAAGCCGTAGACGGATTTTGAAAGGGTTTTGCAAAATATTTTCAGTTGCGTCCTTCATAATCTTACAAGCATTGCAGTAAATGTCATCTCGAGTATATAATCGCAATTCCTGTATCTTTCACGTTTCTTGCTTTGTTCTAGCAAGGAATTCTAGGTCTTTTGTTGATTCCTTTATTTTTGTTTGTCCAGAACTTTGGTAGGTCGGAGATATCTCTGTAACCTTACCCGCAACTGCTTCCAAGAAGTAAGATATTCAAGTATTGACTTTTAATTTCAATTTATATTGCACGAAGGTCACCATCGATGCCAAACTACGCGTTAGACGAATCACATTCTTGACAAAACGATCGTTTTTTATATCCTCTATAGGATGATTTATAAGTTCGAAACGATACTAGAGAAATATGAAATTATCTCACCAACGAGATTCGAAGACGTGGCCCAAGCATTCGTGACGTGCGCTCAACCACCTGAGCTACATGAATTCCGCTGATAACATACTTTAATTTTGTAGCCACCACAAGTACTAGCAGTAGGCTGGTGGACATTAACATCAAACTCTAAGCACGTTTGGAGACCAGCCTCTCTGCATCACGAGACTTGAGCATGGACAGACTGCCATCTTGCTCATCATTCTCTCAAAAGTCCATTGAAAGCTGTAAAATATTGACAAAGAGGATTGGAAATTTTAAGTTTGAAAATATACTAAAGAATGGCATTTTTTGAGTTAAGGTAATCATCCTTTAGATATCCTTCCTTGCAATCAACAGCATCTACACTGTATTAGGGTGCAGATTGGGGCAAGCTCACTCCAGGTTAGTTCTATGTGGTCAAAGTAATGTTCTCTTTCAAGATTTGGAGCAATTCTGCTTCTAACAGGTTACGGTGCATTCCCTCAAGGCAGGAAACATCTAACTAGAAATGTTTGACACTCACCCACCCGGGACGTAGAGTTGGTCTACTTAGGTAGTTAGTTGGTGGTACAAAACAATAAAACTGCACCAAATAGAGAAAACAAGCTTTTCAATGCTAAAATGTTGCGGCCATGACGTGCCGTCTATATAGGTGTCGCAAGGTAAAATTACTCAAACGATATACTGACCAACACTTTTCTCTACAAGAAAATATTTTCACCAGCTTCTAGAATAGTGAAGAGTGGCTGAGATCCAGACACCGCGATGATCAGGTTCTGGTCCTTTTTCCTTTTTCCTCAGCAATTTCTCGGTCTCTCCAGGTTTTTTTTCAAAATTGAGGATAACAGCTTTCATCTGATTCAGTAGTTTTGCACGACTGGAAATTGTAATTGCAGTCATTATACGAACAAATCAGTAGATACCTTGCCTCCAATTACCGAGATGCTACTGTTTTCTAGATTGGTGTCTTTTACACGCCCGTCGTTACCGGGGGAGGGGGGCAAGGGGAGCCAGGGCGCTCCTAAAGGTCGCCTGAGAAATTCAAGTCCTAATAATTTTTGGCTCGAATAGAAGCAATATTGAAAACGTAGCACCAAGATTAAGAACGCCGGAATTAGAATCATACTAGGGTAAGCAAGTGACAATGTCAAACAGCCGTTAATACCCATTTATATTTATAAGGTTATCAATTCCCAACACTTGAACTTAAATCCTTTTATTATTCAATACTTGTCAAGAACAGCAGTTCCAAAGTTGTTGGAAAATTCTGTTGTCAATACAACTTTCGGGCATTCATCGGATGTCAAAAAATATCAAATTTTACAATGAAGTCTTAGACAATTTCATAGGAGATGTAAATGGGCGATTTGGCGTGTGCAATACTTAGCTAGTCAAGGCAGTAGATGCATTGGTACCAAAACGTGAGCACTTCCTCATCAACGAAGTGGTATCTCTTCTTGGCGCAGCATCCAAATCAAAATGCAAAGAAGTCATAAAAGAATTTGAATCTGTAAACGCTTCCTCGTTAAAGAACTTGAAGGAAAGCAAAATTGTAATTTAGAGGAGGTCATCACTTGTCTTTTCCCTCTTCGTCAATGCCTTCCACTTATCTATACGATATATTGTGGAGCACTTACTTTTCTAGCAAGTTCTACAGCGTGTGAAGTCTCGTTTTCTACTCTCAGGAGAGTGCTCATTCATTACCGCCCGTCAATTCAGGGGGAAGATGTGAGTGACATCACAATTTAAAATTTTCCATCCAATACTTTATTATCGAAAAATGTATGGCATTTCATTTTCTTCCACTTTCAATAAACACTGTAGTAAAGAAATATACCTTATTGCCTCTGAGATAAAAATCTATTAAAGGTTTAAATTTTATCTGATAAAACTTGGTATTTTATGCTTTTTCATAACATTATAAATCCGAGTAAAAAAAGATTCCAGATTGAAGTCTGATTATTCCTTGCATTTAAAGGAGCAAAGCTAAAACTTGCAAGACAGTTTATCATAGGATAAATGTGTGGCCACAAGCGTCGAATGAGGCATAAAGTGAAATTCTTGTTAGTAACGTCATTACTTTCCTTGTGTGTATGTGGATCGATGGCTTTAATCAATACAGCAAAATTTGACTCCTCGCGTTCTCTCCCCCCCCTCCCAACTTAAAAATCGGCCAATCCCCTTTCACTTTCCTGGCGACGGGCCTAGTCTTGTATCCTGAAATCAAGGACCACAGCATAGAAAGCAATACAGTCCCAAAATATGATAACCAAACATATTCATAGGCGGTATGTGTTTGCTGTTCTTCGCAAAGCTAAGCCTCTGTTTATTGCATGAACAGTCTTGTCATTTGGTTTCTAAGGAAGCCGCTGTTTGGTTTAGTGAATATCTTGAATACCATGCAATAGCAGTTATGACTTTAGTCATCGTGGGTTCGATGAGTCCAATTTTAATCAAAGATGTTTCTTGAAATCGATCGACATACGCAGGACATAGTTAAAGACAATAACAAACAAGAAAGTCGCCAAAATATCTTCCCGTAGTACTCTAACCAGAATCTGAAAAAAGATTTTATGTCGCCACCTGATGTTTCTGCATTGTACCATCTTTGGCTTAAAAGCCTTTAATAACACTTCACACTGATAGTATGTGTCAAACGATGGATCCGTCCTTATAAGGCTATTTTATTCCTTCGGAGGATCTCTTCATCGTTGAACTCGTTTCCGCGGCATCGTATTATAGACTTCAGCAGCAGCAACAAGAAGTGTGTGTTCTCTATAATTGACGGCAATGGGCACGTCAACCTTCTTAGGGAAAGATGAAAACACAACCTTCGGTCCATGATACAATAAGAATCTGATCATAGAATGCATTGCAGGATTGAAGGAAGATGTCGTTGATTCGTCTGGCCTTTCAGGTTTTAACTGAGCTTCCATTAACCCCAACTTTTTTCTTTAAAACTTTAATGGCAGTTTCTAATTTTTTATTTATATGCAGCTAACCCTGTCACGTAATCACTCCTCCATTCGCCTCCTGATAGGAGATTAGCCTTCTCCTGGTGATGCCTGTTAGCTTAAACCAAGCTTAACAAGGTTCTGAAGTTTTAGCTTAAAAGCAGGAAAATTCTAAAATCGATGAATATTTGCATTATTCGTTTTTGGGCTGATTAGTTTTGTTTTGATTTCTTTTTTTCGTTGCTCCTACACAAAGTTTTCTTTCCTTCAAGTTGTAAGCTCGTTTTAACAAATCCCAAGATTGTCAAGACTACCTCCAGACATTTGCCTCTCCGTAGCGTCACACTACTTCTTAATGTGTTCATGGACTGAAAATTTTATAATCAATTTAGTTAACTCAACGCTTGGTCGTACTTCTATTTATTGGATTTCCAGTTATATACTGTGCTTAGCTTTGCAGGTTTTCCATTTCAGTACCCTTTTAAACAAAGCTGGCTCTTTGCAGCCTCTCGTTTCATTTGCGGTAATCTTCACGCCTTCTTTACTCTCACTTGGTTATACCACCTTTTCCATTTCTGCCTAATTTCCGTGGAGTTATTACTCAGTCCTTTCTCAGCATGTGCCTGATATCTTAAGAAAAAATGTTCTCTCTCTAGTCTACATAGCCCCGTGATCCTTGATTGATCCATAATCTCGCTTTCACTTTTCCAATGTACCCTGAAACACATCCCTTTCTGCGTCTGGTACATCCTCATCCTCTACCATGTCTTTAACTTCACTTGCCTCAAAACTCATGGTTAAGGTGTACGTCATGTATTATGTTTTCACTTTTCACGTTGGTGGTGTCGTGATACCAATATCACTGGTGATCTCTTTTCCTTTCCTTCTTTTTAATTTGCTGCTGACCCCTGGTCAGTGTCAAATAAACATCATTTAAATAGTACAAAACTTCGAGTTGTAATTATAGAGAAAGGGCTATGGTTTTAATGTACTTTACAGAGTGTTCGCATCACTTCCTACAATGAAAATGGTCCATCTGTGACGGCTGTTCTCAGAGGGAATATCCCAGTTGCCTTTTTGTAATGCATGAACATAGTTTCTATTTCTGGTAACTCATTAACTTCCCCCCATTTCTGAAAGCAAAGTTATTCAGTTCTACGGGGACTGATTGATCAAATTAATACCAACGTGGTAGTCATTGGTCTAATTGGCTACTTTGAAAAATAGTTGGTATTAGCTTCATTCCTTCCTTTGCATGTTTCATTCTGATGATTTTGTACTCTGAGTTATGTCAAACGTGCTTCGTGCAAGTTCAGGAAGCCTGTGTACTCCTATGCTATAGCACATGCCATTTCTTGGTCGTAGGTCTTGTATTTGTCTCCAACTTTAGTATTTCAAGTCTTTGGTTAGACATGATATAACATTCTGTCCTTCTACCCGACATACTCGATTACTCTCTCAAGTGCAGAGCACATTGTTTGCTCTACTCCCGACAGATATTACTCGCGTTCTATTAGATGGTGGAAGTGTGTATAATTAACTTTTTCTCAGTAAATTTCCGGTGGTGTACTAGATTATAGATAACCAATTCAAAAATGAACCAGCATCTGGCACTGCAGTTAAAATTTACATGTTACGATATTTAAATACATTTTCCTTATCTCTGACTCGATTCCTTCCGTGAAAAATATTTTCCTCCTTTTTCCGGTTGCTCTCCTCTTTTTACCCGTCCACTTACTGTAATACTGACTGGGCCTCCTCCGAGCATACTTCATGGAACGTGTCTGTGACATCCTTACATTATCTTTATAATTGTACTAGTCCTTACAATAGTTTTAATATCAATATTGTATCTGTATCAATAATTGTGCAAGTCTGTTTCGTTCCATTTTACACGCTTTGGACCTTAAGCGCTACGAGGTTCTCCCCTGCATGGAAAGACCACATCGCGTCATAGATCTCGTAAAATCTGGTAACGGACACTTGCAACAGCGTTGCCCACTGAAAAGAACAGGCTCTCCCACCACCGCCCTTATCCTTCATCGTTTCTCTGTTCATCGATATGTATAAAACTTTAGAAAATACGACCATTGACGGCTGCGAGCCAGCGGGCTGTGATGCCTGCAACTAACGTCGAATGTACCTACAGTAACCATCCAGGAAATGACATTGGTAAATTATCAATACAGATAAGTAGTAAAGCCAGCAAAAATGATTTTGACCAAATGTACTCTCTAGGTAGGCATCGGCCTCCCTGATCGTAAATGAGAGGTGTGTGCATGGGGGGAGGGGGTGGGTAATCAACGGTGAACTGTTCTTTGAGTCGCGTCGCAGCATAGAAGGTCCATAGGTTTAAGTTATTTAAACTAACAATATTATACAACATTTGGTATAACATTAACGGGTGCGTATCCAAATGCAAAAGGAAAAAATTAAAATAACTGTATTTACAAGCTGTCATATTACACTAGAAACAACAATAGAAAATACGTTGTGTTCGCTCATGGTTGCCTTCGTTCGGTTGGAAGAGCAACACGCCGTGATGACGGGATCATGGTTTTGAAGCCAGTTTGTGACAAATTTCTATTTCTTAAAATGTTTTAAACTACTTTGCAAATGCATTTTTTCAACTTCGGCTGGGGAGCACTCAGAAAGGTGTGTTTCGGTAGATTTGGCTGTTAACGATGCCAGATGTTTTCAGTTACGAAAGGTATCATTAGCATAGTGTTTCGTCAGTCTTTTGGAAGTGCTGATGAAATTGCATAAGAGATTTTTGAGGCAGACCCATTGGCAAAAGAGTCCTACAAGATTCAAAGTTAAAATTCTTCCTCGAGAGCAAAACCTTAATACTCCGCAATTAAATGCTAACCATCATAATTTCAATTACAACCACCACTTCAATGCTTTGGGTTTTAGAGACCAGTAATCAATTGTAGTGTTGGTTTGTTTGGTTCGGCAATTTTTGGACGTAATACATCAACCAGAGTTCAGCACATCCCAATTCCGACAACATTGATCAGCATAAAACAATACAGACAGTATTGCTCATCGCAAGTTCAGCATAAAACAGTAAAGACAGTATTGATCAACAAAAGTTCAGCAAATCCCAATACTGACAGTATTGGTCAGCATAAAACAATAAAGACAGTATTGCTCATCGCAAGTTCAGCATAAAACAGTAAAGACAGTATTGATCAACAGAAGTTCAGCATATACCAATACCGATAGAGGTGATCAACAGAAGTTCAGTACATCCAAATACCGACAGTATTGATCAACAGACGTTCAGCATATCTCAATACCGACAGCATTGATCAACATAAGATCAGCATATCCCAATACCGACCACAATTCCAATCGTTGGGTCACAGTGACAAGTGCACATTACTGGCGCCAGTGCATCAGTAAGAGTTGTCACTCAAATACGACAATGTGTTAATCCAGACCAACTGAGGAGCAGTATATATGTTTCGAAGACATATGTTTCTAACCTGCCGCTTTATCCCTCTAGCGAATAGTACGATTGCACAATTTATCAATAAACTTTTTAAGTGTATGTTTCTATCAAGACTTCGGTTCTTGCAATAAATTTACCTTTACATATTTACACATAATAACACAAGATGTCAGTGTATCTATTTAAAAGCACACAGCAATGTTCATTCACAAAACTACGCTTTCACAAATCTACTCTGCCTCTTCAATGAAAGCATAAATCTGACTGACACACACTGTCTATGCAGCTTACAACCAAAGGGTTGAAACTAAATGCCAGTTAACAAAACCAAATAGCATCTGACTCAAAAGTGGTTTCTTCATCAGAAATGTTCTACTCCAATTTTCTGCCCACTACAAACAATTCATTCGCCTGCCTGCAGAATTGGCTCATGGAGCTTGACCTGTTTAAAAACGCCCCAATTTTAAAAGTTTCTTTAAAAGCCCTTGCAAAATACCTATTGCTATGACATTAAAAACCTGTCCACCCAACACTTAAACTTTAGACACACTTAAACCACATTGCTTACAAGAGACGTCAACTGAATGCAGGGAATATGATAAAACATTTGGGGGGATGGGAGGGCGGAGAATGTGAAGAGAAGACGATATTAATTAATATTTACCTAAAATGGAAAATCACAACTCTGTAAAACAAGAGTGTGTTTACGGAAGTAAAACAGCATCCTCATCTCTACAATTACTAGAGCAGAACCCGATTACATTTCGCCAGATTCGAAAATAGCTTCTTTTACATAGGTGATTCTCGACCTTTCCCTCCTTCTTGAATCCTTAAAACTCGTTCCACGACTCAATGAACCCAAAATGAAAGTTATGGTCTTGACTATCATTATCAAGATATCGATTTCTCTTATACGTGCTACAGTTTCAACGAAAATCGGCAAATTATCTTGTTGCTTATAAAAGTGAATAAAACTATAAATTTTGAGCTCTACTTCATTGCCTACAACATGTCGGCAATAACCAATATTGACGATTCGTAACATCCTACTATTGCCCAATAGTTATCATAATGTATTGTTTTATTTAACCCATATCATGCCAACTCTTCCAAATCTTTTTATTTTTTGACAGTTTGTTCTTATTGACGAAAAACATAACACTGTCAAATTTTTTCTTTTTTAGAAATTGAAAATCATGAATTATGGGTATTTTTAGTCCTGTCAGTTTAAACTGACGCCAGCACCAGGAGGGTGCCTGTAAATTATATGGGGTCAGATGTTGTCTTGATCACAAAAACATTTATTTAAAGTCAGAATTCATTGTATTCAGGGAAAGTTGTTATTACAATTTCAGATGTCCAAAGAACGAAAAGTTAGTAGTCAAATAATTGTTTCACTTGAAGTGATTTTCAACCGCTGTGGTACACTTTGAAATATTTTGGGTGCAGTCCTACATTGCACTTTTCATAAAAATATTTGGATGTTCCTTTGCATCCTGGGAAGCGGCAAAGCCGTTTTTCTCCCTTTGCGATCCAATGATCCCGGCCTTCGAGTTTAAGATTTGTTGATGGGTTATGCTCACTTCTGTTGCCAGGGAACAGATTAGTATTAGACACACGTTTCCTGTGCAGTGGGTAATAGGCATCAACAACTGCTTGTCTGAAGCCGAGTGCATCCATTTGCTGTTCTCCTGGGCTTAAGTTCCTTTTCTGACAGATTTGAAAGGTATTGTTTGCTGTAGCATCCACAACAAATCGAAATAGCGGCCACCACCATTCCCTGGACTGCAAACTAATCATGTATCTTCTGGCATTTTGATCCAAACGATCAACTCCACCCATATACTTGTTATATACACTGACAATGTTTTGTTGCTAAATATCAATTCTCTGTTTTTCACTTCAGCAGAACCTTTTGTTTGTTGAATGGGGCTCTGTCCCGTAAATGTTGAGATGGCACAGCACAACGTAAATGTTGCAGAAGAGCTGGACTTGTGAAAAAAGTATCCATGACCACATGGTAGTTGGAGCTTAGTACTTCTGGGAGTTGGTCCACTAGATGTGCCACCACTGATGCACCAAGACCTAACCCGACGTCATCGTATTTTCGAAAAGTTGAATCCTTGCCGGCATAAGCACGGAACTGTACACAATATTAAAGAGGTGTGGCGAGAACCCATAACTTGAAGCCAAATTATATAGGTTTTCCATGAATATATTGTTTGCTCCCATGCCTCTCAAAGT